>PVLA01005890.1:0-135816 GCA_004027455.1 Hydrochoerus hydrochaeris
TTTTGTATTTTTTGATAAAGTTTGCAATCCGGTGGACACACACCATAAAACTGCGCTGAGAAAAACACTTTCATAAACTAATAAGTTAGGAAGTTTGGAGAGGTCTGGGTCACAGGAAGGGGACTGGCCAGTTGTTCTGTGCGGGTGCGGTGTGACATGTCCACACTGCAGGAGTGGAGCCAGCCTTGCTGTCTTGAAGCAAACTTAAACAAATGAGTGGCGCTACATGGCCTGAGCAGAAAAAATAAGATTTTCTCTAAAGCACATTTTTGGCACAGATTAAAAAAACTTGTGTTGGGGAAATTTAATTTTAAGTCTCTCTCTCTCTCTCTCTCTCTCTCTCTCTCTCTCTCTCTCTCTATATATATATATATATATATATATGTGGTGTGTTTGTGTGTGTGTGTGTGTGTGTGTGTGTATGTAAGCTGTAAGTCTTACTGCTGTTTCTAAGAAGGTAATTGTTTTTTCTTCTCTGGTACCAACACAAAATATTAATATGATGCCTTAAAGAATTGTTTTGAAATTCACTGGAACTGTGGCCTAAGTCTCATCAATTTTTTAAAGATTCCCACTTTACTTCTTCATTTGTTTCTTGTCTCTTGTGTGCAATTTTCTCTCTCCTCTCTATCTGAGCCTCCAGGTACATTTATGTTAGAACTTTTTGCCATGTCCTATGTTCTCTTTTATTCTTTTCTATATTTTATATACATTTGACTCTATTTCCTTTGTTTTTTCCCTTTCTTTCTTTTTTTTAGTTTCGATTTTCTGCTAAAACTTTATATTTAATTCCTAATTGTATTAATCTTAATTTTAAAACCTTTGTATTAAATAACACTAGTATCTGAGTATCCTGTAAGTTTCTTTCTCTTGTATACTATTTTTCTTCTGGTTTATTCTCATTTAGTCTTGTTTCCTAGTATTTTTGACAATTTTTTATTTTTGGTTTTATTTCGGCAATTTTTTATTTATTATCAAATGTAATACCTTAAAATATAAAAGTAATTTGATATTTTCAGTTATAGTTATCTTTATACAAAAATAGAATTTTATTTAAGGTAAGAGTAGGTCACTGTAACCCAAAAAGGGACTGAAGTGATTCGAGTTTGAGTCTAGCCTTGGGAATGCTGGTCTAATTGTAGTTCACTGGTACTCTTAGGATAGAACCTTTGTGTGCACAGGGATTTTAATCGAAATACAGTGGGTCTAAAAATCTAACTTTTTTTGTATTTTCTTTTAAGACGTGTATAAACAGGCCGTACACAGGAAGAAACAGCACGGAGGAGGTTTAGGAGGCAGTTTGCTACACTGGTAGGCTTGTCCCTGATCTCTCCCAAAGAGTCAGCCCCACCTAGTGGGGTTTCAGAGCTTTTATGGGGAAAGCAAAGGGGAGGTTCAGAGGCAGATTTAGTGCACTGATTGGAAGATTGGGTGACAGCTTGGATTGCTAAAGGAGTTTAAACATTTTGTTACACTGTAAGGCCATCAGTTATTCAAAGCATGGATCGTATACAGGGAAAGCAATGTCCTGTTACATTTTAAATTACATTGCAAGGTCCTCAGTTATACAAGACAGTAAAGACAGCAGTTACACAAAGGAACATTTCAAGTTATATTTTAAGGCCATCTGTTAGACAAGTTTAAACAAAGCAAGGAATGTTTTATTATCAGGTTAGTCCAGACATGTCTGCTTGATCTTGGCAGACTTTCTTGGCAGGCTTTTATTTAAAAATTTAATTTCCCTTTCCCTATAAGTCACCCTGGTTTTAGGAATTTTGCTCAAGTGTCTACTGTTTTGGTTATTCATCAACCTTTAAAACAGAAAATTTTGAGATGTAGCTTTTCATGTTTTCTGAGGGGTACGATTTCTAACAAATTAGTCTACTATCACCAAGGGTCAAAATCTTGGCTTCATTCTTCACAGAGAAACATAATCATTGACTTACTAGTTTGTGAAACACTTGAAAGCTTTCCAGCAAAGGATGTCAACCTGGATGTCATTCAGCTCTAGAACTATTGAGGTACTAAGTAGTAGAAGTGTGGATTTTTCTTGAAGTCTTCGGAGAGGGCTCTGTGATGTGCTCTCCTGGTTTGAGTTCTAGTTTGCCTTTGAATTGAAGGGATGAAGCTTACTGAGCGTTCTGCAGGATTTTAGAGAGATGAGAGTCAGCAGCAGAGATCATTAAGACATTGTCCATTCTGGGATCAAGAAAGAAGAACATGAGGGCTGTGAGCTAAGGAGTGCAAGCAGAGAAACAAGGTCTGTCTTTGAGGCCAGGTGCTCAACTTACAAAGTGTTAAAAGTTAAATATAAATTGTTTACCACACTGTTATCCTACATTAGTTTAGTATACAACACAAGAAATCATCCCAGAAGGAAAAGGCTCCAGACTTAGCTTCAAAACATTCCAAGTTAATTATCTTGAAAAATCTCATGAAGCTCTTTGAGCATCAGTATCCTTACAGAAAGTGGTGACAGTACCTTACTTTGCAAGTAGGAGGGTGGGGCAGGCAGTGTACCTGCCACAGAGAAGCCTTTAGGTACTTGTGCCTGTTAACTCCCTTTACTTTCCATATGAAATTTAACAGCATTGAAAGGATAATAGTTTTCCTAGGTATGTGTTTATCTTTGCAAGTATACCTGTGTGGCAACACATTACAAGTGGCAGTAATACAATTCTGGTAAGAAAGAGAGAAGCCATGTTGGTGTTTTGGGAGAACAATAATTGTTGTCAAAATCAATTCTGTTTCCTGATGCTACAGGGCTTTCTAGGAAATAGATTTGGTGAATGATTTCACTGTCTGTTGGAAATAGCCATCTCTAGGATAGGCTGTGGTAAATTCATGTGGTGATGCACATGGGAGTAAATTTAACGCCTCTAAAGTGGACTCATCTTTTAAAAAGTTATTCAGTCTGGAAAATCAATATGAAATAAGCATGCCACTTTGGGAAAAATTTTAAAGTGCATCTTACCTCCTTGATAGTATTTTGACTAAGATCTACAAATCGTCTGTGATAACATTTAGAAAAGATTTTTAAATATCTTTGTTTAAAAGCTGTCCCATGCCACACTAAAAATATGTGTAAGGGTGCATTTTCAAGTCAAAAGTATTGGATACATATTATAACATAAACATATGTAACAATAAGTGAAGTAACTGAGTGACAAGGAAAATTAAGATCATCTATTATTCCAGTGTAAATTGTGACTTTCCAACTATATTAACTTGTATCTGCAGGATACTTCACTCTGTGGCATTCCTCCAGTTACTAGAGTAAGAAAAAATTTTAGATATTTATTTAGCTATTTCTAAACAAATCTTGACCTGTGCCATACCTAATCTAAGGCACAAACATGTAAAATAGGAGAAATAAAATACCACATTTAAATAGTTCTTTCTGGTTTAGGGGCTGTTTACTTTTTTTTTTTTTTAAAGAAAATTGTACTCAAATTTTCTGTTGAAAAATTTTAAACTAATTTTCTGTAACTGATGTCTAAACCTTGTCTTTGTCTCTAACCAAAATGGATAATTACACACTTAAAAAATTAGAAAAAATAATGTGATCAAGTAGAGTTTCCTTATGGGTTTCACAGCCAGTTCTCTCCATAGGAAGCAGTTCAACATAAGTCATATTATTTGGGAGCAATCCCTAAGGAGTGGAGAATGCAAATAAAAAGCAGTAAGTTTTGGAAACTTGGTGTCCAGAGAGAGATCTGCTACTTCACAGAAGCCTGATGTCATTGTGTCATTTGTTTGTTGATGCCAAAGACATAGTTTTGCAAAACCTAAAAGTATTCTTTAGTTGTGTTAGTATTTAACAAAAACATTTATTAAAATTTTCTATGTCTTTGTTAAATCTCATTATAGAACAACAAAGCCTAGTGAAAATTTGGAATGAGAATTTGATCCATTATTTTCATTCTTGTTCTAGTAATTAATAAAAAGTCTCTTTTCTTCTCCAACCTAAAATATATGTACTAAACATTTTCTGTTTTCACTTGTAATGCCTTCATATCTACCCAGAGGATCTAGGTTGATCATCTATAAGAATAAGCCTTGACTTGATGTCCACCATGTCTAGATCAAATGAGTACTGGATTTCACCACGGTTACTTGGGTACATATATATTTACCTGCCAAAGCTGTCATTACTCAGTCTTCCAAATTGTCTTTTAGAGTTGTTCTTGTCACAAAAGTTTTCTAGTATAAATCTGTCCTTTGCAGATACTAAGAACTACATAAACCTTACTAAAGAGAAGTAATGTGATGATGACTGAAAATAATCCAGAGGGAATTTGAAACACTTCCCTTTTGAACAACTGCAGCCTCACTGGACTGACACAACACACACACACACACACACACACACACACACGTGCGCGCATCTCTCCTACTGCATTCTGGGTAAAAAATTTCATGGTTCACCCAATTATCTCTTTTGGTTTTTACAATTACTCTTCATAATTATTTGATGGCAACAATAGTAAATTGAAATATGAAAAGTCTAGTGCAGTTGCATAAAACAGGACACTCTAGAGAACAACAGCTATAACTTTTCTTGGTATGATATGTTTCTACCTTGTACCACCTTCATAGTAAGTAGCCATTTTGCATTGTAAATCTTAAACCCACCGTCATGCATTTAAAGGAGAAATGTTCTTTCTTTACTGGTCTCTATCCAGGTATTTCTTTCCCATCATATGCAGAATTCCCTACAGTGGGAGTTTTTCTTTTATTGTGGAGTTATTTATTGCAATTTTGTTAAATACAGACGGGTTTGTCCTGTGTGTGTGTGTGTGTGTGTGTGTGTGTGCGCGCGCGCATGCACATTCCTAGCGTCTTAATGTTAAACACTAAGATCTTACCTCTGCATAACTATGAAGCTGGTTATTAAGTGACAGCGCCATTATGACACAAGTGATCATTATATTTATTTGGCCAAACCCATTCTCGAAACTGCAGCTCTTTGCAGTAAACGCCTTGTGAGATGTCATCAGCTCTGACACCGTTCTCGGTCCTGTGGTTCCAAGGTGGGATTTATGAAATTTGGAGAGGCTGTGATTTAGATCCACTGATAAATGTTTGTTGTTGGTGAATAATTGGGGTTACAGGTTAGGTTCACAAAAATACATCTCAAGAAATATTTATTTTAAGATATACTGACAGAGATTGGCACACAATGAATGTTGTTCCCTTTAGCATAGACTCTACAAAAAATTAAGAAAATTATTGAATTGGGGAGGGGGGTGAGGGAAACAACAGAAAAACCTGTCACAAGGGTTTCATTAGGTTTTCAATCAATTGAAGGATTTTGCAGAAGATGGTACTTGTTAAATTGATTTCAATTAAAATCAGTCTGAGAGAGCACTGTGTCTCCTATGGTCTGGGAGAGAAGGCCTGCTACTCAGCCCTGAAGAGGACCGACACCTGTCTGGATGATATTGGCACTTTTCCTTTTTTTAATTTTCACCTCAGCCTTTTTCTTCCAAGCAGGGTTTGACCTCCCTGGCATCCCTAACTGCAATGTGTATGCGGCTTTTCTCCTCTGCGTGGTAATGGAAATGCACCAGGACTTGGAGGCTGCCTGGCTGTCGTTCACCTCTGACTGCAAAGCCCTCCTGTATGTGCAGCTGTCAGGACTCTGACAGGACTGCTGCGCCTGATAATTAGATACTTGAGGAAGATTCATCAGGCAGTGTGCTGCAGAGTCCTGCGTCCTGCCTTGGGGCACCTAGGGGCACCAAGAGGTGGGGATGGGAGACAAACCTGGTCTTGCTAAATACTAATCTATTTATCATAAAAAACGATGAAGACTTTTGTTCACCTCAGACTGTGGTTCGTGCACCTGGAGGAATTATTTTTGAAAGATTTCAGGACTGAACTCTGTGTGTGCTGAACCAAGCTAGGTTAGTGGGAAAAGCAGAAGAGACAGGGACCTTCCTACAAGGAAGGAGGGAGGGTCTCAGGAGCAGCTCTTTTCCTATCAGGAAGTTGTTGTTTTTAATCAAAGCAAGTTATCTGACAACTCATTATTAAGAGACAACAAGAAGTGGTTTTATTAATACAGTGCAGCATCGGTTCCTCTGCAAATTTAAATTCTTTGTTCACTTGTGACAGTCTGCTTAAGCAGCAGCTGGTAAGGGGGACCAGGTGGGATGGCACTGTAAAAGTGGAATGTGATAACAATTAACCTACAATTCTGTTTTCTAATATTCTCCCCTTTCAATTTTATTAGATAGATTTATCATGAAAGGTGATGGAGATGAAATCTTTCATGTGGTTTCCTTGTGAAGTAGTCCCTTATGATTGGCACAAGCTGTCACAAACCTATTGGGGTTTGTTTTCCCAAGTACTTATTATTTGTTCATGGGATGTGGTAGGCTTGCATGTGTTCGCCTCCTTCATTTATGAAAAGGTCAGAATTCCTCATCACACATAAAATTCTGAAAGTAAAAATTAAAATGTCTTTCTTCAGTCTGCAATGTTATTGTTAAATATGAGATAGAAAATTCAGGTATTAAGTTAAATCAAAACTACGATATAAACCTTTCTTTCTGTAGTGAGAGCCTGGGAATTCTGAGATCTTATGTTAATAAATTGTTGATAAGAAGAATACTATTGGTGAGAGATTTATACTTGATAATCTGGAAAATGATTTTGAAAAACTGGCATCAGTAAGCACCAGCCTGGGATACCAGTCTCCTACACACATCCAGGTCCTGTCCCCTTCCGGATTTTGAAGGCTGATAAAGGCTCTTGCATCCTAGACACTTTTGCTTTCACAGTGGGTTCTGTGAAACCTGGAGCTCATTTGGGCCACAAAACAAACCTGAGTTCTCCTGGCATTTATGTAATGAGAAAGATTTCACTTCTCTATTGTGGGAAATAAATAGACATTTCTATACCATGTTCACATCTCTCTCCCTCACTGACTGATTTATAGTGAGAGAGATAAATTCCTCCACTGAGTTTTTTTTTTAACTAATGAGACCAGCTTTGAGTTCCTATGATTTTTCCCATAAAACCTCTAAAAATCAAAAGTCTCTAATCATAGACTACTTGTGCATGTGTTTAAATTGTTCCTTATTTTGGGTGACAAATTGGTCATTAATGTAGCATAGGTTTTGCTTCCTGATAGTTAAAGGATATGGAGCAAATATTGTAAGTGGATCAGAAGTTAAGTAGACAAATGATAGGATATTGCTAATTAAATTTCTTGCCTATAGAAATAAAGAAGAGGTGTTTGTTCCTTCACTCATTCATCCAGAATTCATATAGAGTTCCTCTGTACCAAATGTCATGCTAGTACCTACAGTACAAAGAATGACACTCTTAGGACCTACAGTATAGCTCAGTGGTAGTGTTTGCCTAGCAGGTACAAGGTCATGGGTATGATCCCAGCAACATAAAAAGAAAAGAAACAGTATTTGTTCAGGCATCCAGGGACACACACCCATGGCATTAAGTCTGTGGTAGCTGTCACAGCTTCTGCTCCCAGTTCTCACTGGCTACCACTAACCTGATGGAACCGATGAGCCAGGCCACCTTTGCCCCTGCACCATGCCTGAGTCCAGCATCAGCACTGGGAAGTCTTGTCTTCACCTTTTCTTATGCCTCTTCTGGCATTCTATAGAATTTTCAGGACCCATGACAAAGGAGGGGTTGTCTACCTCCCTAATACAGAGTTGTGGAGTGTGACTCACCTGTGTTATAAATCTAGGTATTTTATTAGCTGGGTGATTTGGGGTAATTCATTTTTTCTGAGTCTCAGTGCCTACTTCATGGGATTGTGAATTGGACTGGATTCTACAAGTTGATGTGCATAAAACAGTCAGCATGGAATTTCCATGGAGAGTGTGTTTCACTAAGCAGTCCTGCCTCTGTCTGTGGGCACTTTAGGCTGCTGCAAGTCTAATGGGACAGAGAATAATAAATAAAAAGTATTCAACATAAATATATTGTCTCAAAGCAAGTAGTCTAGGTGTTTACATACTTTTATGAATAAATGAGTTGTAGATGCACGTATGTTACCCATCCTTGTTTCTAGAGAGTATCTGAGTTCATGCTGCAACAATAAATTATTATAGGCTGGGTGGCTAAAACAAGAAGAATTTATTTCTCACAGTCCTGCAGGCCACGGAGTCCAAGATCGAGATGCCTCCAGATCCGGTGACAGGCCTGGTGGGGTGCGTCCTGATTTGCAGACAGCCCCCTTCTCGCTGTGTCCTCACCCAGTTGTAAGAGCAGAGTGCTGTCTTGAGGTCACATTTAGAAGGACACAAGCGCCATTGATGACAGTTCCATCTCAGAACCTAGGCCTGGTCTCTCAATGTCATCTTGGGAGTTAGGACCCCATCCTGTCTTTCATTATTGGGACTAGGCATCATTTTTCTAACCCAATCCTCCAGTTTACAGATGCAAAACATTGAGGTTCCGTGTAAAATTTGGAGGGACACATTCAGTCCATGATAGCAGTGTTCCCTTTATTTGGAAAGAACGTGCTCTTCTTTCTCCTTTGTGGTCCAGCTCACTCCTTGTCTTTTCAGCTCAGCTCCAACATGGCATCATCTAAAATAAAAAATGCTCAGGCTCACAAGTCTGGTGAAATGTTGTTCTTTAGTATCCCTTTTGTTTCCTGAGCACATTTCTGTCATCACATGAATCCACCACAGGGTAACAAATTCATTCAACTATTAACTTCACAAATTCACTTACAAAATGCATTCGTGGTGTTCCCAGTGCACAGCTGAGTAGCTCTGCGAACAGCAGCCCAGAGCAGATGAGGCTCCTGCATTGGCCCAGTTTATATTCTACTGGAGAGAGGCCATCAAGAGGTAGAGATAAACCAGATACTTGAGAATCATAATATGGTGGAGACAAAAAGATGCTGGATGGATTCTGGGACAGGAATGGGAAGAGCTGCAGGGAAGAGCCTTCCAGTCAGGATCCAAGGGCCAAGGCTCGGAGGTGGAACTGCGCCTTCTCTCTAAAAGGTGTGTGTGAGGGGAAGTGTTCTTTACCCCACCTACTTGTTCTGCAGCATGAGGTTTTATAAGCAGTTTTTTGAGAATTAATTCTTAAATGCCATTTAGCATTGAATAAAATAGCTCCCCCCTTGCTAATTATAACCATACAAGCAGTGAACTAAACAGTTGGGGGTGAAAGAAATTTTGATGATGTTAAAAATGCAAATAGTTTTCACACCAGATTAGTTCATTTAACTAACAGTCCTGATATTTAAACACTAAATGTTCAAGTGTGAAGCATTTTATCCACGAGGGAGATCATCCACATGAATGGATCTGTAGCTGTGCCTCTATCTGAAGCCATTCTAAAATAAACAGGATGCAGATTGTTAGCTAGTTATGAAATAGCAAGTTGCAAGTTCTTTATAACATTTCAGGATGTAATTTACATGATTCAAGATTAGCTAGACTCAGGATACTCCCAGTCTGTGTGAGGTTAGGATAAGCAAAGGATCAGAACAGATGTTTGTGTTATCTGTGTGTTTGACTAATATTTGAATTAAATGTTTTATATTTAATCAAAGCAAAATTGAAGTTCGTTATTACTGCTGATATGCAGTCCTAATTACAGGAAATAACCAGCCCTTCCAAGATCAGGGCCAAATGCTGACAGTGTGGCAGTCTGTTCTCTGGAGGAGGAAGTTGTAGTCATCAGATCTAGAAGAGAATTTAACCACCTATTTTAAATCCAAGGTTTATTTAGAGTTTTTAAAAAATGTTTTACTTTTGTTTTCCTTAACTTTTGTTTTCCTTAGATTGTGTTATCAAAACAATAAGATTTGCCTAACTATAGGATCATATAATAATTGTATTTTTGTAAACTACACACATGGGCCCCATCCTATCTTTCATTATTGGGACTTGGCATCATTGTTCTAATCCAATCCTCCACTTTACAGACGCAAAACACTGAGGTTTCGTGTAATTAAGTTTAAGATTAAGCTACATCACAAAGCTTTTTAAAGATAAATCAAGGTGCATGGTGGGAATTCTTTCTATACAAGTCTTATTAAATGCACAGGAGTCCAGAAATTCAAATGCAAAGTATTTTCCTCCTTTTAGATATTCACACCTATTTCTCCGGCCTCTTGTCCCCACGACATTCTAAACTTCTATGTCAGTAGGTTGCCCAACAAGAGTTGTCTTCATGTATCTGCTTCAGCTCTGCATCCTAGGCCCTGTTCACTGGTGTTCTACTTGTAATGAACAACCATCTGGCCCTGAGTGATTATTCTGCTAACATATTGCTCTCTAGAAGAAATAACAAGTCTTTATTAGAAGTATGTGCCACAGTCTCTAATAAGGAGAACTTGATTTTAGCCCTATGATTTCACAGAGTAAAAAACAGCTGGCATATTTTAAAAACATTATTATGAAGAATAATGGAAAATGTGATCTGCTGGTGGGAAACTGAAATCACAGATTGAATTATATTCTTGCTTAATTCTTGGCTAATTTACTGGGAGAGTAGACCAGAGCAAATGCCAGCAGAACACTATCCTAAGACATTAAATAAATGTTATCTGATTGAAGAAGAAGATAAATCAGGATGGAAGCAAGAGGCTTGTTAATCTGTGTAGCTGTAATTGTTTTTAGCTGGTTAGAAAATGATCTTTAATCTTACATGTTCAGCTAAAAAATATCTGCTTCCTTTCTGTACACTGAAACATTTCCCAGACCTCTTACTTGGGAAGATAGACATTAGATAATAATAATTATTAGTATAATAAACATTAAATCATTGTTTAAGGATACTGATCTCAACATCTTCACTAAAGGGTGTGATTAAAGAAAAGTAATTAGGTATTTGTATACTCTGTACATATCTGTAAATTCTAATATAAGCATACTATTTGATGTAAAAATTACATTTGAACATGTGCATACAGAATTAAACATACAATTGTAGAAAATATAAAATATTTTAAAACTATATAGAAAGCTTCATTTATTTTAACTACGGTCATTTGCTATGATTGTGTATTTATTAAGTAATCAATTCAGGATATCTCTGGATATTCTTAACAAAAACAAATTGATCTTCTATATTGGCATTTGATGAAGATCAATCATGAGAGGTAGAAAAGAGAAATGTATTTAAATATAAAGAGCATGTAATAAATGCAATAGATCCATACAGAAGTTTGTTTTTAAATTATGAACAGATATGAGGAACCTGACCAGAGAATGGGAAGTGTGGATAATCTGGAGGTAAGATTTCTTTGTGCAAATGCTGGAAACCATAGATGAGGAGCCATTTAGGGAGCATTTAGGGAGGTATAGCACATCTGCATGATCAGAATCAAGGATTAAACATGTCTATGATTTCTTAGGTTTGAACTGATTTGCAGAGGAGAAGCAATAGATGCATTTGATGAGGAAAGTTTTTTTATAGAGTTATGGATAAAGCATACTAATAACAATTATGATGTACGAATGTTATTGCTGAGATTTGTTAAACTTAATAAAATAATTTTGGAAAGTGGAGAATTTTGAAGTTCACATACAAACACTAGGGGAAAATCCATTTTGTTGTAGATGTTTAGTATGAATATAGATTTTAGCTGATTGCAAGCTCTCTTGTTGTTTGTGCTAAGTGTTCCTAATCTATCACATTACGTGGTCTTGTTAACAGTAGAGCAGTGGAGATGCCAGTCTCTATACAGGAAATGGTACAACTGTTCCATGATCTATTTGTATTTGTGTGAAACACATTGTACAGTCTCTTTGTATTTGTGTAAAGTTTTCCCCAGAAAACCTACTTGTGTATAAACCACTCTTAATGCGATTGCTAGCACTTAGGAACCTGTTCTCTTGGACCAAGTATGCAGAAATAAAGTTCCAAGGGACGCAGTAAGGACCTCCAGAGACCTTTAGTGCTTTGTTTGTTGTCTTCTACTCACAGTATGTCATAATACCTTGTCTTCCTTACCTGTCTCCTCACTCACACTTTGAGTATCTAATTTTAGACTTGATTTTGATAATTGGCATTTCATTTTATTCAATTGTTTGCAGAGATTAAATAGTACTATACTGTTAAAAATGTTTACTAATTAAACACATTTCTGTACTGGTACACTTATCAAGTATAACCTCAGAGCATAGAGATTTTATTTGTAGTTTGCCTGGGTATTCTAGCTTTATTTTATTTGTTTTACCTGGGAGCTGTGAATGGCAAGATATTTGAGCTACAAAGTCCAAATCATAATCTCCTTCCTCTCAGCTACACAGCACCAAAAATAACAAGACAAAATAATTCTAAGTGTAGAGATGCTGTGGTAGAAAAACTACATATTAAGTGAACACACCTGTCCTCCTCTAGTGCTGACATGAAAAGAAGCAAATCTCCTCAGTTCCAGAAAATGTACTTATGTCAATATAGAAATTCTATTTTCAACTCTTCAAGAAGAGCTTAGTTTTAGCATTTTATACAATAAATCATGACCCGCCTACTAAAAGGGCATAGAAAAACCCTGAAGATTTAATTTTCTAGAAAATAAATCCCTACTTCTAATTATTGTACAAACTCTTCTTATTCTTTTAGGCAGCATTCCATTCAACTATGGTCTTCACTCATCATCTCTTTAATGAAAAAAAATCAAGTTTAAATATTTATGTCAAATAAGAAACTGATTCAAATAGATTGGACTACTCTGGTAATTCTGCAAGAGAAATTTAAGTCCTATAGTTAATTTGTAAGCAATTACAAATTCCGTTTCAAATGTAAATCAGAACAATGGGCTGTGATAGTTTGGGGGGTGTGGCATAGGAAAGATTGGAAGAATATATTGTCTTCTTGTGTCATGATAGCCTTGGAAAAAAGACAAGCAGATCTTTTTAACTTAGATAATAGTAAGGATCAAAAAAAACCATGAGATCCACACTTTCAAATAATAGCCAACAGAGAAGGAAAGAAACCCTGTGTGTGTGTGTGTGTGTGTGTGTGTGTGTGTGAGAGAGAGAGAGAGAGAGAGAGAGAGAGAGAGAGAGAGAGAGAGAAATGGTCACAAGTAGCAAAGTTGTTTGCTTGAAGTTGTCCTGTTTCTTCTTGGGAGTCAACTGACAGAACTCGGTCACCTCCCTAAATTACGTTACCAATCTGGTTGAGAGCTCATCAGTTCAATTCAAACTTGTCATCTCCCTGAGGCACTCAGCATGAAATGCTGCATTCTGTCACCAGTAAATATGGCTGTCAGCACTGAGGAAGTGAGTTGGCAATTGTGAACGGTGATTTAGGAGAAGATTGGAACACTTGTGCATAAAATGTCTTAGAATTCTCCTCACTTAACCAGTAAATTATGCAAGGACATCATAGACCAACCAGAAAGCTGTATTAGAAACAGGATTTCACTGTTGCCCAATTAAATATGGCTTAATGTTCCACGGGTCTTTCTCATTTTCCTTCTACATAAAAGACATTCCCTTTAAAATTTCATATCACATATGTATTAATCAGCTTTCCCTTTGTTGGAATAAGTTACCTAATACCCACAATTTAAAGGAGGAGAAGTTTATTTGCCTCTCAGTTTCAGAAGATTCAGCCCTTGGTCAGCAGGCTCCAAGACTGAAACATCATGGTAGAAGAGGTTGTCATAACAAAGCTGCTTAGTTCCTGGCAGCCAGGAAGCAGAGGAGGTGAACAGTGCCAGAGAGGAAGAAGTGAGGGACTCGACATAGACCTTCAAGGCTACAACTCTAAGGCTACACCACCCACTCAGACAAACACAGAAGTGTTCCTTACCAATCCTCTGGATGACTTCCAAATCAATCAAGTTAACAAATAAGATGAAATGTCATGGCGTGTACTGACTCAGTAGAGAACGTGTGTGTTTCCTGAATGCACGTAGAACTACGATCTCTCAGTTAACAGTATACTTTAAAATGTCACATTTATATATCTCTAAGAATTATCATCAACTTCTAGCTTTGATGTTATAAAAGAAATAATTTGCTAGAAAATTCTTGATGCATCTATCCATTTTTAATAGCCATCCTATTTTAGGCTTTCATTTATGGATTATTGAAGTGAAATCTTTTAAAAGACACAAAAGGAACTTCAAATTTTTGTTGTATTTCTGAAAGATTAAAGCAAAATTCCATTTAGAAATAGTACTAGCTTTCTACTCTTCTCATGTGTTACTAGCACTTTGCATTCTAAATAGCAAACATGCCTAGGTGCATTGTGTATTAATCAATCAAAATGCAAAAATTACAGAGAAATTCACCACAACAACTGAGAATATTCCTTAGGGGAGCTTTCATTCAATTGCCTGGGTCCTGACATAGAGTAACCAGCTGTCCAGTTATTGATTTGGGCATAATTATCTGCTTCTTAGTAATTATTTACATATGCATTAGAATTATGTCACTGTGTTTTTCAGTGGAATTAGGAGGAATAGTGAAAATACATTAGTGTTCAGTGGTGATGCTATGATCTCCAAAGTTGAGAACCCATTAGTAGGTCTTTTATTGGACTGAATTTTTCACTGGTGAAAGCCCTACTGAGAGACATGGAAAAGATGACTACTATGTTTCTAGATTTTATTTTTAAAAGTTCATAATCATATACCATTTTCCTTCAAACATGAGCTTGAAGCTGTTTCCTAGGTTTAAATGGATTAAATATATGCATGTGTATGTGTGAATGTATGTTTTCTTAGCAAGATGGGTATAATACAAACTTTTATTATATGGTAATCATCATGGCTTGGACTGATGATGCTTTTACCTTTTGACAAATCTTTGTGAAGGAAAGGGGAATAAAATTATATTCAAATTAACTTTCCCTATTAAAAAAATCTAAAACAAACTTTTTGGCTAGGGATCAAATCCAAGGATTCATGCACATTGGGAAAAGTTTCTACCATTGAGCTATATCCCTAGCCCTAGAAGCTAAAATTAGGATTTCCAGCATCAACAATTCACTGGGACAATACTCAAAGATGGCTCCTGGCTGCCATAGCTTAGTGTATCTCTCCACCAGAGGCCTGATATTTTAGTGTACAGTATGCTTCACTGAAGTTGAGATATGTGATGTTTGATTTTAACTGTGTCCAAATTAAATTCTCAAATATGGACAAATACTTGATTATACACATGGGTCAGTTAATATCAAATTCCACTGGAAAGTTGTGGCTAATGTGTCCTTTGAGAAATAAAGGTGTCAATCATTAATGAAGAGTTATTCATATACTTACAATACTAATTATGATGGTTGTCTAGTGTTTATATTTTCATGAGAATATTGCAGATTTCTTCTGACTTGCTCTTAGAAAAGTCTGAAAGACTTAGCAGTATGTCTCCTTAGTTAACTGTAAAGTTTTAATATAGAACCAAACTTTCAGAAGACTTATACTACATTTTGTCTTAATAACTTAGAATTCCTATGAATACAAAATTTTGTTTGAGCATTTATGAATGTACACATTTGCTTGAGGTCTGATTTGAACAAAGAAAGGCTTCTCTGTATTTTCTTCATAAGCCTCTTTCCCTGTATACACAGGCCATGAGAATACAAATTATTTCAAAACATTTTCCACTTTGGTACCTTTCTTTTTTCTCTGATTATTTTATTAAACTACAAGCTATTTAGTGTCAATGTATTTTCTTCACAGAATTTGTAGTATTGACTAACAGATTGCCAAAGTGAAGGTGAACACAATATTTTAAAGCTGCAATGATATGAAAATAATGAACTGATAAATAACTGGACTACTTACCAGGCTCCTGGAACCACTGTCTCACAGTTGTTCTTGAATAACAGGAAGAGATGATTTCCTTCATAGTTAGACCAGCATGAGCTGACCATGAAAAACCCTCTACTTTCTTCCTGCCCTCTTTATCTCTTTGCAAGTGTTTAATTGTAAAACCTTTCATTATCTAATTAATAGAAGCATCCATTTTGAGTTTATCATTTATCATTTCAGCTTGTTTACATTGCAGTTTCCCATCATTAAATGAAAGCTCCTGGATTACAAGGACAAGTTTTCTTGTAGTCTGTGTCTAAAATGCTTGTCATCATTCCATATTAAGAAAGTGCTGAATTAAGTTATTTCGCCTGCCTTCTTTTACCCTTTCTACCAATACTTCCTCATACACTGGTTTACTTTCATACCACCAGTGAGGCCAGAGAGAAAAGGTGAGACAATGGGGTATGATACGAGGTAAACTCAGGCATGGAGAGCAGTTTAGGGTGGGGAGTAAGACCTCTTTGGAATCAGTCAGAAAATATTCACTTTACAACTTATTACCTTTTGGACTTTGGATTTTCAAACCCAAATTTCCTCATTTGTAAAGTTGGAACAGATTACTTGTATTAGGAGCTGAATTTGGTACCTCCCCTCCTGAAAAATTTCGTAGGTTGAAATACTCTTCCCAGTACCTTAGAATGCATCTGTACTTGGAGACTAAATCTTTACAGAGTGTGCTTAAATTAAAATGAAGTTATTGGGGTGAGCGCTAATCCAATATGATAGGTGTCCTTTCAAGAAGAAAAATTTCGGAGATAAAGAAGTGTTGTGAACTTCTTAGAAAATAATAGCGATCCGCCACTCACAAGATAGGCCAAGAACTGATCTTTCTCTTGCAGCCCTCAGAAAAAAACAAGCCTGCTGATTCCTTAATCCTGGACTTCTAGACAAGATCAGATTTCTGTTGTTGAAGCTCCTTGGTCTATGGGACTGTGTTATAACAACAAGAAATATACAACCCAACCCAGAGTTTTGTTGGAATTTTATTACATTGTTTTTATATGCTTATGATGTATAAAAACATTCAGCAAATGATAATTTAATAAAATGATCAGAGGAAAAAGAAAGTGGAAATACTTCCAGAAATACATTTGTATTCTTAAAGCTGGTATGAACACAGAAAATGGGTCATGAAGGAAATATAGAGCAGTTTCTTTTTGTTTAAAAGAAGCCCCATGCAAATATGTAAACATTTATGGATCAACTATATTCAGTTGTGTTTTCATTTGCAGTTGTCCTTGTGGGATGATAAATGAACCCAAATAGTAACAAATGAGCCTCACAAGAGAATTTATGACATTGAACCACAGAGTTCAGATGATATCTGCATGCAGAATGCCTGGTAAAAATATGTAAGTAGTGGTGTCCCCATCTATCTGGCTGTGTTGGATTTGTTTCACACTTCATTGCTTTCTGGCAAAGAAATATTGTGAGCCCAAATAATTTTTAAAATCACCAGCGCTAAAATGATGCCTCCTGCTATTCACTCATGCTCTGCTCTGAATAATCAGCAGAGGCCATACATATATAGAGCCAGGGTACGTTTTAAACATCAGTTCTATATGCTGAATTATCCCTTCCAACTTAGTAAAATGGGTTTCTGTATTTGTAAGCTATTTTTCAAGATGAGTAAGTATAAGATTTTTTTTCTTATTTTGTGACTTCAAATAATACATTCTTCTAATTCAAATTAGGTAAAATTATAATTTAGATAATTGCTTTTACAATGCTTGGATTTCTCATAAATATATCAGGGCTGGTGAATCTCTCAGTATTGGAGTTCTTTATCTACTTTGCCCTTCACTTATTTTAATGGTATGTGTTTTATTAAACACCCATAGATCTTTCTAAATGATTACAGCAGTAATTAGGAGAGGTCACATAAGTGTGGAAGTTATTTTTTCATAAAGCATTCTACCTTTCCACATACACATAATATTAAACCATCACCAGCTCTTAGAAGGGCAAATCAAGTTTTTTTTGTTTATTTGTTTGAATTTGGCTAGTCCTAAAGTAATTTGTGAAGAAAGGCCTCCTGGCAGGAAAAAAAAAGACAGTGATCACCATTTGAAGAACCAACTGGCTCTCTAGGAGTTACCAGCTGGACCACATCCCCAGTTTGTATACCAAGAGTCACAAAGGAAATATATAAGTGATCTTAGCAGGTACTTGTGCTTATAATTCTTCATGTCCAGAATAGTAGAAAATGTGGTTAGCCTATGTAGCTTCCTTGAATGTTCCAGAAATTTCCAGGGTTGTTCTCAGTTTCAAGAAAAGATAATACAAACTCTAATGACTCTGCTTCTTTCCACTATCAGCTCTTCCCCAGAGAACTCCAAAGGCTTCATATTTCATTGTAAGATCTTAACTGACTCCTTTACTTCCACTATCGTCTTCCCTTAGCAATCGCATCCTAGTCTATTTTGTTCAAAACTCTGCAGTTACTTCTAATTGATCTCCAGACAAAGTTTAAATCCCTCCACAAGGTCTACAAAGTACGTCAGTGTCTGGCCTCTGTTGATCTCCAACTTCATTTGCTACTACTTTCTTTTTGTGCCCTTGCTCCAGTCAGCTTTTTTGTGCCTCCAAGCCTTCCATGTGATGTCTATTTTCTACAAGCTCTCTGTTACCCATTTCCTGCATATTAGCTCTATGTAGGCTTCCTCTACTCTGAGAATGGATTCAATATTCCTTCCATGTATTTCCCAACCCTCGCAGCCACTCACCTGTACTTATTATTATACTACATGCACTTATTATTTATCTCTCCCATTGAAGAGTGAGTAGTTCAGGGTCAGGAATTGTATCTTGTGCTTGTTATATTTATAGATACAACCTAGCTGTTATCTAATAAAAAAGAATAAGTGTAATGTGAAATATGAAGAGGTAGAAGAAGGAAAGGTAGGAAGGACAGATGGAAAGTCCTGGAAATGGGAAAGGGGGAGAGAGAGAAGGGACCTAACATTCTGACATTAGTAGGGAAGTCACCATTGGTCTGATCAGTCTCTTACATTAAAACTTCATGACAACTCTTTGAAGCAGGAATTGTTATTTCCAGCTATAAAGGTGGAAAGTAGGCCTCAGAGATTCTTCCAACCATGAAGAATTTCACAGGTAGTGAGATATGGGTCTGGGATTGGAATGTGGACCTGCCTAATCCCCAAAGCTGTGCTCTCCTTCTGACCCTGGGCTCCCTCACATTTTTAGCTATCATGAAACAGAGAGAAATGTCATGTAATCATTTTGTATTTTTGCCAGAGTCATGGTCAAATCAAGCAGGTCTAATTCTCAGCTGCTGCTTATTACCCAAGACTTCCTGTGCTTGAAGCTAAAATAGAAATAAGCTCAAAACAAACCCACTGGCCTATTTTAGTTAATCACTGGAAACTGGTGACTGTAGCAGCATTGATTCATTTAATTCAGGATGTAGAAAATATTGCAGAGAGTACAGAAAATGCTGGGGATGCCAAATTAAGTTTCTTGGAAAACCAGCGGTTTGCATTCTTCAAAGGGATCATCGCTGAATTCAGAATTAGATTATGATGTATTTCAGTGCAAATATTAAATTTAGTATCCAGAAGCCAGGAAATATGTTTGTGTTTTGAGTCCCTTGCATCATGGAGTGTCATGTGCATAAGTACACTTAATTAGATCTTCTGATGACGTTAGTAACAGTGTCAAATGTCATGAATGGCTAATTGCTTGCCAATCGAAATCCTTATTTATGTAAACACCAGGGGCACACTCTGAGGTCTGTGTCAACCATCTTTTAAGCTAAGACATATCTTTGTTGCAAGGCATCAAATATTTTCATGTAGGATTTCATACAGAAATCCAAGAGATGTTACTGGGGCAAAAAAGACATTTTTCAAAGAAAATGTCCCTAATCTGTTTAGAGATTTCATGTAAAGAATTTTTTTAATACTAGTTATTAAAGTATATGATAAGATTTCATGATTATTATATCTAAAGCACAACACTATCTTCTACATATTTTATCTTCTAAGTCTCCTTTGATTTCAAATGGAAGGTTTTGGCCCAGTGGCTTAATTATATTTTGAAAACACTTCTGGCATGTTAGCCTTACAAAGTTAATCTCTCACTTCTGATCCAACACCCACACATGCTAGCAACTAATGGATACAGGAAAATAACTGATGAATTTCATCCCGGGATATTGCTTGTGTCCTAGACTTTTAAAAGAGAAAGGACTGTTCAGAGAGTTTTTATCTAACTTTCCACACTTTGTAGATGAGAAAATTGAGCCTAGGCCTTAACTCAACTGTAGTCACCTGGCTTGATGTTATTTCCCCTCTAACCCTATTTTGGGCTGAATGTTTGTGTCCTTCTCACCTTTGACAATTTGTATGTTGAAATCTGTGCCTCTGAAGTGATATTATTTGGAGGTAGGGCTTTTGGGAGATAATCATATTTAGATGAGGTCATCATGGGGGGATTCTCATGATGAGACTGGTGCACTTAAAAAAAGAGGAAGAGAGCAGGTCTGTCTTTGGGAGCACACACTAAGGAAGCTGTTGGAATGAACTTTTGGAAGGCAGACTGTCTAACACCAGGAAGAGACTATTGCCAGGTGTATCTTCTAGCATCTTAATATCGGACTCTCAGAAATAGAGAAATAGAAATAAAGAAATTTCTGTTCATTCCTATTTTCTGTAAAAAAATGCATTTCTATTATTTAAGCCACCAACTCTGTGTAATTTTATTGTAGAATACAATGCTAAAACAACTCTACACATGGAAATAGATTTGGAGCAATTTATTGGCATTTACATAAACAAATTATATCAAAAGTCATTTGATATTGGCATTATTTTCCAACAAATACTGATGTTATTTCCTTTTCAGAATATATGAGATAAAAAAAAACCTGTCATTTTCTAAGTTATACTTTGAAAATACATGTAAAAATACATGTTCTGGCTTCAAGATTTCCATTTGTGATATAGTTCACATGAGGAATTTCCCCTTTTTGAAAATTATTGACTTTGATCCTGTAACAAAATTTCCCTTGAGTAGTAGATTGCTTACTATATGAGGTGAATTAATTTTTACAGAGATGGAAATCACCTCTTATAAGGCACCAGAGTGTTCTCTGGTACATGGGAAAAGGTGATTTTTTGAAGTAGTTTATTTATCCTACACTGAACATTGAAGGAACAGTACTGATATCCCTACCAAGTAAGTGATGTGTGTGTGTATGTGTGTGTGTGTATGTGTGTGGCCAAAATCAGACAGGGAATGTGGAGATTGGACATGTCTCTGAAGGCCCTTTCACAGTAAAACAAATTCTGTCTGTGGTTTTTTAGTCTGCTGAGCACACCATCTCTGAATGGTTCTCTTTACCACCTCATGAAATGTTAAAAGCTTAGAAATTCCCACCCTTTACTGAGGTAAAAAATAATAAATTTTATGTTAGTTAACTTGTTGGTACTGTGACAAAACACCTGAGATAATCAATTTATGAGAAAGTAAGATTTATTTTGGCTCATGGTTTTAGAGACTTCAGTCCAATGTTACTTGGCCCTGTTTTGAGGCTGCACGTCATGGCAGAGAGAATGTGGCAGAGGAAGCAAAAGAAGAAAGGAAGTCACTGGGGTCCCAATATGTACTCCAAGGGCACCAATTATTTTATACCAGGTGCCACCTTTTAAAGGTTCAATCACTTCCACATAACACCACAGGCTGGTGACTAAGACATCTGCATCTGATTGGTGTGGGGACATTTCAGATCCACACAATGTCTAAGCCCTATTATGTTAAGAAAAACTTTCTCAGAGATGGAAGAAGCAAGAAGCAATGGGTGGCTCATCCAAGTTTGCCTGTAGCATTGTTGCTAGAAGGTGTAGTCTTGTTGGAAAGTTTTTGGAAGTGGCTCTTTCTCTTGTACTGATTACTAACATGGGAGCATCTGTAATGCAGAGAACTCTGAAGAGCTCTGTTTCTGGGCATAGAGTGCAAGGCATCCCTCTGATTATGATCTGGGTGACTTTGTCTTTTTTGCATCCCAACACCAAACTAGTTCAGAGGGAAATTAGTCTCTACATATGGTGCAACCTCAATGACAGTAGTATTTGGCACTAGAAATATTTGGCACAAGAAAAAGGAGAAAGGACACAATTGGTGGAACTATAAGAGTTTTTCTTAACACTAAATTTTCTTGTGGAAGCAACAAGGCGGGATTCAGGGCCTTGTGTCTGCCCAGCAGGTGTTCAGGTGTACCCCACACTGCTGAGTCAGCACTGAGTAGCAGTTACAGAGAATGGTTGGTGCTGTGAGGCCAAAAAGGTACTCTAGGTGCTGGTCCAAGATCAGAAAATTGATTTCACTGGGAAAAGCCACATCAAGACCTGAAGCAGCAAGGCAGATAGAGTATGAGTGCAGATACCAGAAGCACATTTTCCCCTTGTTATTTGAATTTTTACTGGTCTGGGGCTTTGTAGACATGGTGACTCTGAGCTGAATGCACTGAGAAAGTGAAACCTGATTCATTTTACTGAGGATTTGTAGTGCTTGGGTTTAGCTATATCTATAAACTCAACAGAAAACCTAGCCTACCTTCTTTGATGGATAGGTCATAGACTTACTTGGGTTTTTTTTTAAACCTGCTTTTTAAACACTATGACCGCTTGAAGAATATATGATGCATGATAAAAAAAAATACAGTGTCTATTTAAATTTTTTAAAAGTGAAAGATAAATTATCATTAATTCCCCTCAAAATATTCCTTCATAATTCAAACACACTATCCCATTATTCTTGTAACTTTGTGAGGCCGTTCTGGAAGTCCTCTTTCATGAGTGTTTTCAGTTGTGCTGTTGTGGCAGCCTAGAAGTCCTGACCTGATTCAAAATATTTACCTTTTATGGTCATTTTGGCTATTGGGAAAGAGCCACAAGTGGCAAGTGCTAGATCCAGTGAACAAAGTGGATGAGGATACAACAAAAAAATTTTTTGACAGAATTGCTCTTCCAGAGGCAATGTGTGGCACAGAGCTTTGTTGCAATAAAGGACAAAACCATTTGCCCACTTCTTAGGCCATTTTCTATGCACATAATTTGTCATGACTATTCTTTAAACTGCCTCCTGTTAACTAATATCATCTCTCCTGATTCCCATACTTAACATGTTAACTCTCCTCAGCAAATATCCACTATGGTACACTTCATAAGAGTTATCCATTTACTTCAGCAAACTGTGGGAGAGCACAGGAGGAGATCCTGGGAGATCAGGCAAAATATCCCAGGGCAAAAGTAGAAACAGCTTTAAAATTCTAATTCATAGTATACTTATGTTTGTCTCAACAAATATCTTTTCTTTTTTTAAGTTAATGATATTCAAGATATTTTATTTACTTATTTTTATTTTAAAGAGAAAAAAGCACAGAGAATCAAAAAGCAATCAATCAAACAAAAAATGACAAAAGCCAAGCAACAACAAAAACAAAAACCCAAAACATAATGAAAAAAGCCCCAAAACAATAGTGATACAGGATTTCTAAACAAGATGATAGGAATGTAACCATGGTTGTTATATTGCATATTGTTATTTTCAAAATAGTTGTTCAGGTAACCAGATACAGAGATGTAAAATTGGTCAAACAATATGATTTCCTTTTGAGCAGTTTCTTTCCCCTTCAGTACATCTATTGTAACCTTTGGATCTTGTCTGCTTTCAGTTTCTTACACCTATGAGAAAATACTATATTTACACATGTGAGTCTGATTTATTTCACTTATGAGTATGGTCTCAAATTGCATCCATTTACCTATAAAAATGTCAATGTGATCATTCTTTATAGCTGAGTAGTACTCCATTGTGTAAAAGTACCACATCTTTTTTATCCATTCCTCAGGTGATGGGCATGTGAGTTGTTTCAAAGATTTAGCTATTACAAATTGTACAGCTATAAACACAGGTGCACATGCATCCCTGTGGTATGATGTTTTCAATTCTTCTGGGAATATGCCCAGAAGAGGAATAGCTGGGTTGAATGGAACCTCTAATCCTAATTTTTTGAAAAAATTTTTTTCTTAAAATATTGAGGGAAATTAAAGATGCCTAGTGCCTAAAATAAACACAGTTGCAACTCCCCAGGTACTCCTGCCTGTCTGAGAAGTGTGATGAGTATGAAGTCTTTGTTCCCTGTACATATTGCATTCTCATTTAGTCTTTCACAGGTTTAGAATCAAAGAATGAAGGTATGGTGTGTTAACTGACAATTAACTTGTAATACCCAGCTGAACTGAATCAGGGTGGTGCTCTCTCTCTCTCTCATTCTCTCTCTCTCTCTCTCTCTCTCTCTCTCTCTCTTTCTCTCTCTCTGTGTGTGTGTGTGTGTGTATAAGGCCCACCTGAGAATTGTTACCAAAAGCATAGAAAGAACTGGAAGGGAAGATGGTGCCCTGTTGATTCTCTTGGAGAAGCTTGTCACCCTGGTTTTCCTGATATTGACTGAACTGTTCTCATCGTCAGAAGAGCTCAGGTGTTCTTTGTCACTGAGAATGGTTGTGGTTCTTCTCTTAAGGGAGCTCTGGTCTTTACATTGAATATCACTTCATGGCTCCAGTGCAGTTGTCCCAGCTTGCTGGCACAAATCCTTCATCCCACTGGCACAGACTTAAAGTCCTCTACTGACCTTTAAAACCTGACTACAACAGCAGGATTATAATGAATGCATGAATAAACAGGTAGAAGTCAATTTTTTTGTTGCTATAATGACATAACTAAGGCAATCAACTTTATAAAGAAAAGAGGCTTATTGTGGCTTATGGTTGGCAGAGGGAAAGTTCAAACAATGTGGTGCAGGCTCTGGCAAGGGCTATTCTTGTCTGTACCACATGATAGAAATCTGTATGTATCTCTATAACTGTGTGATCTCTCTCTTTTTTAAAGTCATCAAGTTTCAGTTTCAAAGGTTTCCCTCTAATGACTTAACTTAGTCACTTACCAAAGCCCCATCTCTAAACACCATAATGAGTTTAAGTTTCAATTCTGTTAATAACATTTAAGATAGGATTCTGGGGGCTGAATTTCTTCATGAGTTCAAGCAAACAGTCATATTCCAACCACAGAGGCAGATTATCAGAAGTGAGTAATTAGTCCTTATCTGGGCAAAGAGGGAGATGAAGACCATTGGCGCCAATGGTGATTTAACCCCTTCACTGTTCTCACCCTTTAGGGGAAGTGCTGGTGAACCTTTGGCACACAGGCTGCAGTGGCACAAAGAGCCCTCTGTCAGCACAAGAACCAAGTGAATGAGTTGTTTTTTCTAAGCGAAATCTTAAGTGTTCAAGTTTAATTGCAGTGTTGGCACTTGGCGATAAATAAGTGGGTTTTGGGTTGCAGCACCACCATTGCCTTAGGGAAACTCACACATTCTGTCTTGCTGTGTATAGAAGCTACATAAAGGGAGTCAACTTCCTTGAAGAGAAAATGGGACAAGGAATGAAGATGAATTGCACAGCCTTTGCAACCTTCCTGAACTCCTCAATGATACCTTATAAGTACACAACACTAACTATATATGAGAGATTAAATTTCATAATGAAAATCAATTTAAGTCAATTGTATTGAAAGTTTTATAAAATTATACCATTTCTTCTATTTACTTTCTATTCCAAAGCTCTCATAGTCTAGCTTTGTTTTGGATGACTTCCAAAAGTTTGTAATCCTCATATCCCATTAAAACACATATGTGAATGTTTATGGTGTTGTTTGAATACAGAAACTAATTATCATTAATAAGGAATGCTAAAAATCATACGGTCCTTGCAATCCAACTTTTCAGTATGAGAAAGAAAGGAAATATATGTTTGGTATTGCTTCCTGTAAATAGAGACATACGTGGAAATTTATTCACAATTATGACAATATTCTGTCTTTGGAATATGTGATAGGTTTCAATGCTTACAGGTGTTTTTATCTTAAGAGTATCTTTCTAGTTAAATATCAGCAATCACCAGTATCAAGGAAACTCAAACTTGCCAGTACTTGTTCATAAATGGATTCAGGGAATCCATTGTTAAGAAACATTTCAGGGGTAACTGTGGTAATCAGTCACTTCATATCCAGCATATAGTCTGTTTGTTTTCTTCTTCAGAGAGAACAATTAGCATTGTATACAGCTTCACAGTCACAGACACCATGAAGAAAGCACCAAACCATGAAAGAATTGTTTTTCCCCTAAGGCTCCATTGGCCTAACTATGCATTTGTCAATATTTTATGTCCTTTTCATCTATCCAGATGTTTACACCAGCAATTCCTTCTACTGAAACACTTTCCGCAGTTGTCCTTATGGCAAACTCTCATTTAGCATCTCATATTTACTTTCGCTGGCATCTGTAATGCAGGCAGGAATGATGGCTTGTTCACCTACATATGTAACATTTCTACTACACTTTGCAATATTTCTAAGAAATATTCATTTTCGCTATTGGCTGGTCATTTTCTCCCTTGAATAGTAACTTAATGAAAACAAAAGATTTTTAAGTCCTCTTTTTTCTCTTGCTTTTTTAAAAATGCGCCTTGTTATTTTTGATTGAATGTCAAACATTGTGTGTAGAAGAATGGAAGAGACAAACTAAATGGTAGTAACACCCAGAAAAAGACACTCTTCTCGTTCAGTGAGTCTAGTAGTGTTGGCGATTGAGTCAGCCTGATTTGCTGTTGGTTGATTTTGATTTTGTTGTTGCTATACTTAATCTCCAGTGCAAACCAGCATGTCCTCCAAATAGCTCCGATGGTGGGCTGCTCTTGCCTTGTCCACTGTGTGGATCTGGGGTGCTAAAAGGTACTGTTTCCTGCTTCTATATCCTCAGATGTAAGCAGCCTTTGCAAAACTGGGTCATTCTCATGCTCTTCCAGCAGTAGATTGCTATTGTGTGTGACTAAGTTCTAAGTTTGTGTTGGGGCCATTTACCTAGGGGGTTACCCAGTTCTCCTAATCAAGCCTTGGTCTCAGGAAGGTTCTGTGACCCAGGAGTTTGGAGGTTGGGCCTTCTAGAATTCCTGTCTCTTTTTTCCTTCCCTTTATCATAAAAGCTAACACTGAGCAGGCAAGAGTTTCCTCCCCTTTTTCCAGAAATAACAGATGTCTTCTTGGCATCAGCGTAGCATTTTGGGCCCATGAGCGTCTCTTCTTCCCTCTTTCCAGAACAGAGGCCTTTTGCTTTGATTCTTGCCCAGAATCTTTAGATCTGCCATGGGATGAGAAGCTTTTCTACCTCTCCCTCAGCAATTTGAGGTTATTGTTTCACATAACAGGATCCTCTGGAGAGGTGGAGGAGCTTTTGCATTGTCTCTCTGTGGTAGCCAGTCACTCCCCACAGCTTTTGTCACTGCTCTGGGACTTTTTGCCCTCTACCAGAGTAGAGTAGATAATTACCGGAAGACATGGATCCTCCTTACATGGGGAGCGCCAAATTATTCTAAACTCTTAAGCTAGCCCACACTCGGTTCTTAAGAATTCATAAAATGTAAGCTTCTCTCTACTGACCAGGTTACCTGTATCCTACCAATCACAGAACAGTTCATGTATCCCACATGTGTCATTCATTTGAAATCAGTTCATTTGGTTGCCTTGTGACTTCAGATCTCTGAGTGTAAAATGCTATGATTTTGTAGACTATCTGCCTTTTCTTTCATTGTTAAGGTGAAAGTGATATTCTTTTGCATCTTTCTACATATCCCAAAAAGAAATGGAATTCTCAGCTAAGCACCCTGGCACCTAGCAGAAGCCTGGGCTGCAGAAGATGCCTAAACTGAACTAAGCCTCATTTCCTTTCATTCACAAACTTACTTATTACACTGCAGGGAGATCCTTCCACATTTCTTTAGCATTTCTTAGTGCCTCCACTGAGAGTGAAATGGTTCAGGAAAAGTATTTTTGATTCTCTTGTCCTGACTTTTTTCCAGGACTCATATTAAATAATGGCAGCTTTTAAACTTCAATGACTATTAATCCTTTAATCTCCACAGAGAAATAAACCTGTCTCAAATCAATGTACGGGGTTATTTTTGAAGCCTCTCTGAGAAAACCCTTTGTGCTTGTTGCCTGAAACAAAAATTCAAGTAAGACAACTGTGATGGCTTGTGACAAAATTACTACTGAACTATATTTTTGTCAATAGTAAAAAGAAGGAAATTCTTTTTAAAATGTGCCACACTGGGAAAGTCACCTGATCCTGGTCATATGAGTAAATGGGCCAAGTCAAAACGACACCCCCATAGCTGTCCACATCAGGGCTTGGTACACTGCCTTACTTGTGTGCCTGGCCCTTCACAGTGATGGGGGAGGGAGTAGGCTATTTGCAGTATTGAGAAAAATCAATTTTCATCTTCAAAAGATGAAACTACCGAGCAAGATATTGACTTAGAAATAAAGTGTTTCTTAAAGACTTCCCATACCCTATAAATGTCAGACCCAAAGCTAAGAGTTCGATGATTTAAATTTTATTGCTAATTTCAGACAAACACGCATAGCTCTGCCTCAAGAAAGCAACTAGTTCTGTATAATTTTATTGCCAAACATTTTGCTATGTATATATAACTAGTGCCAGAATCCTCAAAGTGTCATTTTTTATTGATAGGTGTATTTTGACCTCTTTCTATTTATTTTCCATTCAAAGATTTTTTTCTTCTTTGTCTCAATGACAAATTATTTCCATATTTTTATAATAAATGTTGTAAGAACTGGGCTTGAAATACTGTAGAGTGAAGTTGTTGCCATGCATACTATCCATTGTTATCTAAACTTAAAAAAGGTGGGCATTATTACAAGTTGAGGGAGACCGTCTGGCCTTGAAGCCTCAATGGAGGTTAACTGGCAGGACAATTGTTATCCCAATAAACAAAACAGAGGTGGGCAAAGTAGACAGCACAGAAAACATAAATCTCTCCGCAGACACTGTGGGAGCAGAGCATAACTGCCTCTGTGGCACCCACGTTATCCTACTTTTTGGGAGGAATGCCTGGAAGGTATCAAAGAGTTTCTTGTGGAGTTTATTTCTCTTGCTGCGTGCTTCCTGGAAGTCTTGTGTTGAGTGGCTATCCTGATGTGAAACACAGACTCAGATACTATTTTAGGGAGAAAAAAAGAAGGGAAGCAGTGTGACAGAATGAGGTTAATTTTTTTTTAAAAGAAGACTCAGTATTACCTCAAATGTAACCAGACTAAAGTCTTGATGGGAGAAGAATAAAAGACATTTTCCACTATTAACTCACACACTAGAGCTTGTGAGGAAAACAGATTAGCTACAAACAAAGGAATTACTTCTTCCCCCCTACCTTTTGGTGTATTATATGTTGTGTTTACAACATGACTACACATATTTGAGAAACTACTATTTTCTAGAAACTGTGAAAAGTGAAAGAACTAGAATTTGGTTTCTATGTCAAAGCGGCCCCACACAAATAAAAAAAAACCTAATATACAAAAAACCTGTCCCCTAAATGCCACCCACCTCTGTTTCTCCAGTCTCTGCACCCATTTTTTCTATCTCAGTGAACATAAGGTAGGGAGTATAGGGAATATTTTTGAGTAACTACAGTAATAACAACCACAATTTGCACAAGTGTTTTCTTGGTACCACATATTTTACATCCAATTTGCCTATATTATTTTATCCCTCCAAATAATCCTGCAAAATGTTTTTAAAGATTTTTATCATTGTTTAAGCTGAAGCTCAAGGAGATGAGTGGCTCTGTGTTTCAGGGAGGTCTCAGCCAGCCTGCACCCAGGTCCTTTCTTGAGTCCATTCACCCACCCTGTCTACTTCTATGTGCCACAGGCATTAACAAGAACTTTGGGGCTTATGCCTGGGGTTTGATTTCTAACTCTGTTGTGAGGTCTGCTGAAACAGAGTTCTGCTACCCTGGGCATGTTCCAGAATCTCTGTTTGCCTAAGAGGTCTCCCCATAGCATGTACAATGGCGATACATAGGGCATCGCCCTAAGGATTCCACAAGAGAGCAGAGTACTCAAAAACTCCTAACTCACTGCAGGTACTATATGAGAACCCCATGACATTACTATCATTTTCCATTGACAATTAATTTTTTAAATTGTCTTATTTTTTTCTGCCATCTCATTGCACTTACATTTATAACCTCTTAGTTGTCTCCTTAACTTCTGCCTCAGCTCTCTCCAAACCTTCTTTGACATAATGATGGAGTACTTCTAAAATTCAGAATAAGTCATATCAGTCTGCTGCTCAAAAATTTTCATTTTGGCAAAGGTCCTGGGGCAACCTTAGTATTGAAAATAAACATGGGATTGCAAAATGGCCGACTGAGTGGTGGAACGATAAGAGAGCCTCTCTCAAAAAAAAAACTCCGACACTGGAATCTGACAATATGGAGAAAGCCAGACAAAAGGAGAGGAATTCTCACGACCCAGGAAGAAACTGAGAAAAAAGAAAAAAAAAAAAAAAAGAAAGAAGAAGCGTGGATGGAGGGCTGGAGCTGGGCAAGCCCCGGTCGCTGTACCAGCACGCCTTAAAGTCAGGCGACTCATGATTGAGCTGAGATCGTGGCCCTGCCGAGAGCGGAGGTTGGTGAGCTCCAGACCCTCGGCTGGGGGAGGTGCTGAGACAGGGAGTGGCAACGGCCAGTCGAGCTGCACAAACTTTGGTGAGTGGTGGGAACTGGATTCCCCAGATTGGGATGACTGGCTGGGCGACAGTTTGGAGTTGGGCAGGGCTGGCTTGAATCAAAACCCGAGGCAGTGTCCGTGGAGGACTCCTAGTCCAAAGCAGATTGGTGGGATCTGCTCAGGCAGGGCCAGGCCCATGATTGAAACCCAATAGCTGGGAGGAGGCTGCTGTGAGCCAGTGGCATCCCCGGGGATGCCATGAACTTGCTGAAGCATAAACTGGTTGACTGGCATAGTGGAAGGAGCCAGCTCTCAGCGTGCAACTCGCAGATTCGCAGCAGACTAGGGGGTGGCACTTCCCTAACTAGTGCGCTGCAGAAAAACTGTAAGCAGTACAAAAGGCCCAGAGACCTCCACCACTCACCCATCTGAAGGCGGCCGGAAGCATGACCAGACAGAGAAACAGCAAAAGGTCTCTAACTACGGAACCAGGGAAAGTGAGATCAGCAGAGGTAAATGCAGAGGAGGTTCAGAGCAGCAAACCTGTAATGTCAGAGACAGCCTCATCGGAAATAAAGAAATACCTCCATTACTTCATCGACGAATTTAAATCTGAAGTTCTAACTCAGGTGAAGCAAGATATAAGAAGATTAATAAAAGAAGTCCTGGATAATCCTCAAGTAGACACAAATGAAAGAATAGAGGAACCCAGAGAAAGGAGAGAAGCCTTTGATGAACAATATAAACAAAACCTAGAATACATGAAACAGATCCAAAGAGAATATCAGGAAGTTAAAAACTCCATTGAAAGCTGGCAAAACCTTTTAACAGAAACTAAAGACAAACTTTCAAAACTTGAAGATAGATTTGCAAAGTATGATCATGAAAGGAAGGATCTCTTAAAAATAACAAGGAACCAGGAAGATGATGACAAGAGGATTTATAACCTAAGAATAAAATATGTGAATGAAGATGCAGCAACAAATACAAATGAAATAAAAATTCTATTCACAGAAATAATTAAGGAAAACTTCCCAAACATAGGTAATGGAAGTGAAGTTCAGATAAATGAGGCATACAGAACTCTAGCCAGCTACAACCAAAACAGATCTACCCCCAGAAATCCATCACAAGAACAGAATATTAAAAGCAGTCAGAGAAAAGAAACAGATTACCTATAAAGGAAAACTCATCAAAATCACAGCAGACTTCTCAATGCAAACCCTCAAATCAAGAAGAGCTTGGAGTGAAATAGTCCAAGCCCTGAAAGAAAATAACCTCCAACCCAGAATGATGTACCCTGCAAAACTATCTCTCAAAATTAATGGAGAGACAAGATATTTCCATGACAAAGAGGAACTGGGGGAGTTTGTGATCACCAATCCAACCCTGCAAAGAATGCTGAAGGACATTCTAGAGAGAGAGAAGAAAACCACAAGAGTTCCAGGAATAATGGCAGAAAGGCCTCAAAGAAAAGGGCAGACAGTAGAATAAAGGAGAAAAGTAAGCAAACAACAATGACAGAAAAATAGCATAGCAGAAATAAGACAGAGAAGATTGATTATATCGCTGTTTTATCTTGACTGATTTTATTTGTATCTGGTATGCTTGAGAGTGTCGAGTCTGAGAGTAGGGGCAACTACTCTGAAGATGACAGGATTCAATAGGATACCCATTCTTGTTTAATTGTTAACTGTCTTTGAAGTCCTACAATGTCTCCAATGTTTAGATTTTATTGATAGTGTAATGCAATGCTAAGTTTAACTATACTATGTTTGACGATATAGACAATTTTATTGAAAATAACAAGAGACATCATAGTAACTATCCTAGATCACTTGGTATTGTGGTTTTTATGTCCTTTTCATTTCATGTTTCTCTAGGAATTTGTATTGTTGACTTGTTGTGATTTGTTTCTCCTAATACAGAAAGGCTAGGTATATTGTAGAAACTTATACATATGTAGAACTTCTAACTAGTTTACGAGAATGGATTATAGTTATAGTAAAGAAAAAAAAGAGGAAAAGAAAGTATTCTAAAGGATTTAACTGTATGTATGTTTGAGTGTGTGGGATTAATAAAGTTTTAGTTGGATGGATGAACAAAACTGATTGCAGTCTCACTGTTTGGATGTCTACTTTGTAGGCTTTATTTTTGTAACTTGAACAACTACTTCAAAGAGGAAAATATGTAATTAGCAACTAGTGATAATTTCTTACTGGTTACTATTTTTGTTTTTCTGTTTTGTTTTGTCTTTGAGATTTTGTATTATTTCTACCCTCTTTCTGTTTCAAAATTTTTTTCTTTAAATAAAGAAAAAGAAAATAGAGATGGGCATGGACAGGCACAGAGAGAAAGATCACTTAAATAAACAAATGAATAAATCTGGAAGAATAGGGTCTGGCTAGGTGTCAAATGCCTGTTTCCAGGACTGCTGAGGCTAAGGCAAAGGAATATCAGAGAGTTCAAGGCCGGCCTGGGCTATGAAGCAAGTTTAAGGCCAACCTGAAGTGTACTGTATAATGCTGCCTCAAAAGTAATCAAAAATAAATAAATAAATAAATAGATAAATAAATAAATAAATAAATAAATAAGTAAATGACAAAACACCAAGACCCCAGGCAGCCAGAGCCCTGAGGAGCATTCCCTGACTAACCACTTGAGCTACTGTAGCATTTACTTTCACTGTGTCTCTGGGCCCTGTCATCACCTTCCACTTGTAGGACAAGGAGGAAGACTAAAGTTGCAAAACTCAACCCAGGCCCAGGACCTCTGGAAAGGGGGAGGGCATGTTGGTCAGCCATGGTCACTGATGCTGGGGTTTGCCTTGCCCTCCCCAGCTGAAGTCTGGGCCCAAGTAAGGTGTCCTGGGCTCCTCCTGCACACCCAGGTGGCAGCACCAGAGACTTAGCAGAGGCCACATGGGTCCTCACAGGTTCCCTTTTCTGAGCAACACGGGGTTCACAGGCCAATCCCTGCCCCCCGCCCAAAAATTTCACTTTTAGGCTCAAATACAATGTCTTTAATGTACCACTATCTTGCATGACCTGCCCCCTGCCTATCACACCTTCACACATACTTTCTTTCTGCCACAAGGAATGTTGCTATTTCCTAAAGAGGATAGACCCTTGCACAGATTTTTTTTCTTATCTATAAAGACTTTCCTTACATAATTTGCTGGGCAAACTCCTGTGCATCCCTCAGAACCAAGGATTCCATCCACCCAATCACTATAAACATGTCCTCTTCCAAAAAACTTTCCTCTATCCCTCTTTCCTTAAGATGGATGGATGCCCTTTGTAATTGCTTTCATAATGTTTTGAGTATGCTTGGATCACAACCCTTGCCCTAATTACAGCTAATTTTATTTTTGAATTTGTTTTTCTCATGAACACATAGGTTCCTAGGAGCAATTACCTTGCCTTAATCTTTCATTTATTCCCAAGTTCATCACTAGGCAGACAAGAAGTAAGTTACCACTAAATGAGTGTGGAGGATAACTATGGATTCCTGGTGCATCTTTATGATCTCATTTGGGGGAAGTTGTTCCCTCCAGGATGATTTTTCAATAACAGGACCACAAGAATCTTTGGCATCACACCTTATTTTCACATCTGTTTGCCAAAGGCTCACCCGAGTTCCAAGGTAGAAGAACATTTTTCCTCTCACCAGTTTCAGCTAATGAAGGGAGTCATCTGTGTTCCTATATCCAAAGCACTGGATAACAACCATTGTGAAAAGAGACTTCCTTCTTGTCCCTGAGTAATGATAAATTCTTTAAAAAGCTTTTTGATCTCATTCAAAGGAGGATGTGGAACCAATTGATTATTTTGAAAACTGGTAAACAGAGGAAAACAGCCTAGTATTTCCCTTAGCTTTTGTACCTGAACTGTACCAATGGGGATAGGAGGGGCTGCCTCTTCATAAAAATATGCTGACCAATAAACAGGAAATAAATGATAGAATTAGAGCAGTATGATGTTGCACTTTAACAAGTTAATAGCTCTGGGCCTGAGTATCAGGAGTGTTAACATAATCAAAAGAAGGAGACTAGTTTTCATGTGTCTCCTACCATGAAAAAAACCCAAAGGGGACCTATTTTCTTGTAAAAGGATCACACCTGACTCTGATCTAGCTTCTGGATCCTGCTGTCAATTTGCAGAAAAATATAGACAACGCTGAGTCACAGCCAGACTGAACAAATGGGGAAACTTCATTGGAAAAAGATGGCCCAGATTCTTCAGAAGATAAAGAAAAAGATGTTATGGGGAAGGTTAGGTGAAAAGAGGCTGATGAATGCACTAGATTTTAAAGACAGCCGTGTCTAAACTGAATTGTCTAAGAATTTTGCTTCGGTGATAAAACTACAAGTGGACGGAAGTGATTTCTACAAAATTAGGATTATAATGACTACCAGGTACTGCTTTTATAATGAACCCATTAAGTTATACATTTTGGCATGGTTTTCTGTACCTGTGTTTTATTTAAAAATATATGTGATAAAGGGCTCTTTAAAATGATATTTATAGGAGGCTAAATTAGTCTTCTAGGGTTGCGATGAAAAAGTCACAGACAGAGTGGACGGAACAGCACCAATTTTATTCTCTCACTATTCTGCAGGTTAGAAATGGTAAAAGTGCCAGTAGGTTTGGTTTTTCCTGAGGCCTCTCTCCTTGCATTGCAGAAGACCATCCTTTACCATGTGTCTCCTTTGTCTTATATGGACACTGGTCCTATTGGATTAAGTTCCCACCCTTCTGTATTCAAGCAATCTTAATTACATCTTCAAAGGCCTAATCTCCAAATATAGTTCCACTGAAGGTCAGGACTTCAACATAATAATTGTCACATAATTCATCCCATATAATAAAGGCCAATTTTTCTATAACTGTTTTTTTTTCTGCCCACCATAAGACTGTCTTGGCAAATCATTATTATTATTATTATTTTTTAAAGAGAAACAAAAGCATGTAAAGGGTAGAGGTAATATGGAATTGCAAAAAAAGATAAACAATAAGAAATCACTAGCTAATAAATTACATGTTGTCCTCTTAGAAATAGTTGTTCAAGTTACAAAATTAAAGCATACAAAGTAGACATTCAAACAGTGAGAGTGTGAACAGCTACTCATACATGAATCTCTGCATGTATTTCTATCCTTTCTGTTTTAGAGAGGAAAACAAAACTTAGCAAGACAAAACAAAACAAATTCCTATAAAAACATGAAACCAAAAAGTCATATACAATCACAGTACAAGGTGATCTACAATGATTGCTGTGTTGTTTCTTATTATCTTCAATAGAATTGTCTATATCATCAGGCATAAATGAATATAGCAGTATAATTGAATATAGCAGTAAGTAACAATATTAGTAAAAATAAAACATTGTAGACAGTATAAAACTTCAAAGGCAGGTAATAATCAAACCAGAGTGGATATTCTAGTGATTCTTGTCATCTTAAGTGCAGTTGCCTATACTCTCAGACTTGATACTATCAATCATAACAGCTTTGAATAAAATCTGTCAATACAAAACAGCAATCTAACAAACCAGATTCAATTACAATCAGTCATGGTAGAACAGTGTAGGTTTTACAGAGCTTTAGATTAAGTTAATGGGAAATTAAGGATGATTACCATACTATATCCTGTTATTTCCAGGATTGCTGTCTGTGCCCTCAAATCTAGTACAGGTAGAATGACTGGAACAGAATATAATACATCTAAGCAGAGTAGTGTGAGTAATGTGGGTTTGGAATCCTGGTACACTATTAACAATATAGCGTATCAAGGCCATGTATGTTAGAGATTCTAGCCATCCTTCTCTGCCTCATCTCTGCTATGCTATTTATCTGCCTTTGTTTGTCTAGTTTTCTCCTTCATTCTACTGTCTGCCCTGTTCATTGTGGCCTTTCTGCCACTGTTCCTAAAATCCTGGTACTTTTTTTCCTCTCTCTCTAGAATGTCCTTATGTTTAAAATGCCTTGGTGGAAGAATTTATTTCCCACCATTTGTTGACTGCCCAACATGGGCCAGGAGTTGTTTGAGATGTTAGAAATTCAGTGTTAAGCAAAGTATATGCAATTCTACTTTTCATAGATCTTGAAATCTATTTGAGAAGCAAAGAATATATAAACAAGGTAAATAAAGCATATTATATTTTAGGTAATGATTGGTGGTCAGACAAAGTGCCAGTGAAGGACTCTCAGAGAAGGTGAGTTGGATTGAAGACCTAGAGGAAGTGAAGTTGGGAGCCATGTGGATAGCTGGAGGATGAGCATCGCTGGGAGAAACCACAGCAAAAGTGATGGCTATGAGATGTGGAGTGCGGGGTGTTCTAAAGAAATGGTGAGGAAACCGGCATAACTGGAGCAGAGTGAATAAGGGGGAGAAAGAGGCGATGCTCATGTGAGTAAGGATAGAATTACCAAGGCATAGTTGTGGGGCAGAATATTAGGAGTTCTGTTGGAGACATGTGACGTTTGAGAAGTATAGCTTTGGAGTTCAAGGGAGTGGTTTGGGAGACATCTGCATGTAGACAGCACTTAAAACCATAAGACAGGATGACATTACCTAGGTTAAGCATATGGAAAAAAGAGATGAATTGCACAAACTGATCTCTAAGACATTCCAGAGTCAGATGGAACAGAATTTTAAAAAAGGGAGGAGAGACTGAGAAAGGAGGAAAAAAGAGACAACCAGGGGTGCAGTTCAAGCAGGGGGAGAGGATTTACCATGGTGTCAGCTGCAGTAGAGCATCTGTAAAATGATGACTACTGATGCCAGCATGGAGGGGGGCATTGATAAGCCCAGTTTTGATGGAGGTGATTGCAAAGACTAGCTGTAGGAGATTCAGAAGCAAAACTGGGATGGTAAATAAATGCAGTGTTTTCAAGGGATTTTACAACAAAAGGAGGGAAGGAAAAAAAACAAGGAGATGTGTAATTTGTGTGGGGTATTTTATGAATTCTGATATGTTTTTACTATGTTTGTATTCTCTCTTCCTAGAATAGTAACAATGACAATAGACAAATATGGAGTTTCTACTTTGGCTGTTCTGGCTCTTTTCAAACTTAAATAGCTCTCTCAATCTTCATCAATATTCTGGGAGAGAGATGTTATAGTCCCAGTTTATGGATGAAGAAACTCAGGCAGAAGAAAGAAGAACCTGCTCTATATCACCTGGCTGACAGGTCTTGGAACTAGGTTGGAGCTGGGACATTTGACTCTCACCCAAATTCTTCCATCTCCCCATTTTAGGTCTATATGTAATGTGATAATTTATGTTGACAACAGCACTGGAGAGTACATAGGTCTAGGTCTATTGTCTGGTGGGTCAGAAGAAGAAAGAACAGAAGTAATCACCAGTTTAATACTTACAAAATGCTACTGTAGTCGTGATAGCCCATTAACCCAGAGAAAAATGTTCTTGGGAAGCTGTGATGGAAAAAAAGCAAATTTCCTTTTCTTTAGTAGCCTAGCAAAACAATGCTGCCAAGGAGACATGGGCAGTAGAAACCGTTGAAAATTGTTTCTTTCATTCCCTATTTTTTTGTACTCTATGCTCTCTCTCTCTCCCTGAACTCTCCATTAGTTAATTGCTTAATGAATAATCTATGATTAGAATTTTTTGTTTAACACTTTACTTTCTTTTTTCCTTCTCTGGCCACTACAAAAATTGTATTATGGGGCTGGGGATTTAGCTCAGCAGCACAAGCACCTGCCTGGCAAGCACAAGATTATAAGTTCTATCCCGGGTACAAAAAAAAAATTAGTATCCTGAGTGCACTAGTTTTTTCCCATCCATCTACTTATCCATCTGTTTATTCACTGTTTCTTTTCCCCTTCATTCTTGGCTCCAATACTAAAGTGACCAAAATAATTTAGTGGGATATATTTTCCTTTATTTACTTCCTCTGTGCATGGAGCAAGGGCTGTTAGTGATGGGGACCAGGTTCATAGCGTGTGAGGAGGCAAGCTCATGGACTTACAAGTAAACTTCGCTGCAAAGGAAATGTGTAGGCCAGGGCATATTAAAATTTTTTGAAGTTCTGAGGTTTGGAAATAGAAAACAAGACTTTTGATGATGTGAAAACTCATGTAGCCAAATGCTTTGTGAATGAGATTTTTCAATGAAAATGCAGAAATCATAAAATATTACTGTTAAATGGAGAACTGATGAAAAGCAATTACTGCAGTGCTGTGTACTTTAAAAGAGGATTGGATTTCAGAAAAAGGACCATCAGCCAGCTCCCTTATTTTGCTTTGTAATTGCAATTTCTAGCCCATGTGAACAATTGCGTGACCCTTGAGAAAAGAATTAGTGATTGCAATCATAGTCTCCTAATCAGGCAGCTTGAAAGGAGCTATACTTGAAAAACCTTTCTCATATACGAGCCTTGCCAACTAGTTTTGCAATTTCTCATATATGACTGCTATGATTTAGTGTTTCAGGTTTCCTAATAATTCTCTAATCAAATTAAATCAGACATAAAAGTTGAAATAGGGGAACCAATATTGTCATCTACAGGAAAAGGGAGTGGTTGTTTTAACTTCTGCCTTTTCATATGAAGCTTCAGTCCTTAGAGTAAACATATGGCAAACAAAGAATTGTATTCGAGGTGAGAGCCTTGATCCTCACACAGTCAAAACTGATGAAGCAGGGACATTGCATGGAATGCACAATGAAAAACAGGGATGATATTATTCAGCTATTTCGGACTTATTTTTGATGGAATGGGTCTTTTTTCCCAAATGTAATAATATTTTTGCAAGGATATTTGTTTTAGGAATCTTATTAGAGAGTGTCTGGCTGTGACATAGCAGCCATGACATCTTTCACCTCCCTTCTGCTTGTAATTAACCATTCTCCAAAAGAATCAGGAGAGTCATTTCTATGGATAAGCACCTGTTGTTGGAAGCAGTGTTTTAAATCTGATACAGAGAAATAATGTAAGGCCCAAATGAATTATTCACTCTAAACAAAACACAGAACTGGATGTAAGTTGTTATTTAACAGGATAGTTTTCTTGAAATCTGCTAGTTCTGCAGAACTCTTTCACTTAAAGGAGACCTGAGCATTATGGGTGTTTTAAGTGTCTCTTTGCATTTTAACTGATCGTGTTCTACTCATATCTGATTCTGTCAGGCTGCCCGTATTTGGCTATTTCTAGATTTTATCTCTTTTATATTTGAAGTAAATTCATTTGAAAACAAGAACTTTCTTGTTTGCATGAACATATTTACTCTTTTCCTGTATTAACATTAAGGAGGTCATAACGAAAACTCTAATAGCAGTTTAAAGGATGCCAATAAATAGACAATAACTTTTAAGAATTACAAAATTATACTTACATAATGTATTTGTGTGATTCTTAGTTCATTAGTATTACGTTGTATTTACACTTTTCTTTTTCTCCCAAGGAGCATAGGCTTTATGTAAATCTTTTGCTTTGGCTTGGGGATTTGAAAATACAGCGCTGAAATAACTAGACCAAGACCTACCATTTCTCATTTCACTCTGACCTTTCTCACATCAGTGGTTAGAATGATTTCAAGTCACTCCAGTCGGGACTTGAGTCCATCTTCCAACTCAGAGGAAAAAAGTCAAGGGGTAACCCATTTAGCTAGCCAGCTCTCCAGGTAGAATTGCGATCACTGTTACATTTATTTTATGTGCTCCCTTCTTTATCCAAGAATCTCTATAGTTTAAGATAAGATGCAATTCTCATTGTGATTCATGTTTCTCTGGAATTTAAAACTATGGAAATTCTTTAGGCAGAAAATGGTCATGTCTGGTTATTGTGGAAAAGCTATTTGAAAGCCAATTTTAGGTGAGCTGTGAGATTTTGCAGCACTGAAGCACTTGCTCCGAAAATGGTCCACTCCTTTGAACAGTGTTGGTCAGCAGGTTGAATTCATCTCCAGGTTCCTGAAATTTAAACTTTTCTTGCACTGTTTCTACTATCCAGAATGAAAAGGATCAGAAATCAATTAAAATTAGGGATTTCAATCTTAACTCATATTTAAAACTAGAACCTTATTTTTTCCCTGTGAGATGATTTATTTTCTTTGTGACATAAAGCATTTATATAAAGATAGCCAGAGAACTTTACTAGGTTTAGGTAAGATCTTATTTGTATGAGTTTGGTCATAATGCCTTTAAATAGTTTGATTCTTCACATGTTACATTTCACTGCAAAACTATTATGAAAATTTTGGAAGAAATGATCATCAAAAGAGTAATATAGAAAAGACTGTTTCAGATTCCAGTAGAATCTTTAGATTGAAACCTGATCTTATATTGACTAAGGAATCTAAGACAAATGCCATAAAGATTTTTGCCTTTTTCTGTGAGAGTAACAGCTTTATGTCTCTTTACAATGAATATTAAGACTTGGAATACAAAAACAATATCTGAATAATTAGATGCAGAAAGTACACTACAACTATTTCATAAAATTTTTTTCTATAGATAAAAAATGAAAAGTAAATAACGGTTCTTTGAAGTAAGTTACTGGTAGTAAAACGCAGGAGTAGGAAGCACCTATTTGATGACTTCTACAAAGTATTGACTCTCGTAATGCCACTAGGAATTTGTCTTGGCTGCCAAGATGATATATGTGCCTAATATGTTCTCACAAAATCACAAGAGTTTATTTTAAAAACAATCAAGAGAGAGACAATTATATGAAAAGCATTTATTGATGAAGAGGATATATAATATACAATGGAAAAGCTGGTTAAGCATTTCTGAAATGAAAGCCTATTGTTTGCTGAAAGATTCTACTCTTCTTCAACTGATTTCCATTATTTATAAGTCGACAAACTGTAATCAATAGTCTGTTATTGGCCTGATAATTAACAGATAATGGCCTGATTCTATGAATGGTAAATGCTTGGTACTAATTAACATTTGTTTTGATTACTTCATATTTAGTTGTCAAAGGCTGCTATTGTAGTGACATAGAATGTCAGAAAAGGGTTTTTGTTGTTGTTGATGTAGCTTTTGACTGACACTGGAAATAACTTTTTTTTTTCCTGTGAAGTGATGCCTGATTCTTAATGCTTAATGCTCACTGTGTTGTAACTACAGTAGTCTGAGAGTCATCTAAGGCCCTTGAGTATTTCAAATGAATTGTCACTGTGACCTCTCAGTTTCAAGACAGAAACGAAGAATGAAAAAGGATATATATTCAAGGTGAAAATGGTGAAATTCCAGGATAAAAACTAAGAATGCTACATGTAGTTTATCAATATATAACTGATTTAATTAAAATTTAAGCGATGTTATGAAGTTTTGAAAGTTTCTGGGATTATATAATATATTGTACAGTCTTTAAAAATTAACTTACTTATTATTTTCAATTTAAAAGGACGTTTTACTGGAATCTCAAAGTACATGTTCTCTATACAGCTGCCCAATGAGTCACCATTTTGAAATTGATATATTTCCTAGGAAGACTGAGATGTTGATGTTTTCTTCTAACTTGAAACTTCCTGTTCTCTCATGTTTATAGAGGCTCTACTAAGTGGAATGTGTGTGGGCTCTGGATACAGACAGACTTGGCCTCAAGTCTCTTGCAGAAAATTTAGGAGTAAATAAGTACCTGTATGCATTACTGGTATATCCTAACTTGAGTGCTTGTTTTTGTGGGCTGTAGCATTAAGGATAATTGCTCACAAAGTTATTTCAGATAGGGAGACTAAAGTTTTCACATTCTGGTCAAAGGAAACCTAAACATTTTCAGAAACTAATCTTGAAGCATGTGTCTTAGTATTTAGTCTCAAAACTGGATTTTTTTCTCTGAGTCTCATTTTCTTTCTTAGCACATGATGTCCCAATTGATGTAAATTTAAATCTGTAGCCTCCTCTTCAATTTATTGATTTTATATTGCTAATGGATGCATACCAGATGTGTTTGATGTCTGTGATATATTTACTTACATTAACTATAATAGACATTATTTGGATTTGGGATTTGAATTGTTCTTTATGAATTCTGTAGTGTTATGAAGAGATTAAAAGAAATAGGCAAATAAAGATGAAAAAGAGGAATTTGATTGATAGTTGGGTTAACTTTGGAATACATGGCATTATAGATGTTCCATATTGTTTACATTATGTATTATACATAAGTTATATAAGAACCCATGCAATTTTTTGGTCAGTATTTTTTCTTGGACATCAATCCCTTGGCAGACTAAACTTTCAGTTTTCTCCTTTCATTTGCTTTACCCATATGATTTCAGTGGGTAACACTTAATTAAACTTCATCTCCTCTTTTTACGCTCCAGGTATTATTATGCCGCTCCCTCCAAGAAGTAATTTGGGTGCTGTTTATTGGAGCTATGAATTTAATCATCTCAATCCCATGCTATTGCAGGATGAGTATAATAAGATGTATTGACATTTCTCTGGAGCATATTTTTGCTTCTATTGTTTGTATTTTTTTCCAGAATGCTGAATGAACTGCTTGTATTGTAGCACATCCAAATAAAAACCAGTTTCTTCTTTTAGGACAATGATTAATGTAAGTTACTTCCTTCAGTAAATATCCTTAGAACTGATCTTTTTTTTTAAAAAAAAAAAAAGGAATTCTGGAGAAGAGGTTTAAGGAACACAAAGTATACATGGCATGATTAGAAAATATGGTGAATGTTTAAATAAATGTAAAATTATTATAGTAAGAGACACATTACCAATACTGCCCCTCAGTATACCCCAGCCCATCTTCAAACACACACTCATTTCAACATTTTTGCCATTTTCTGAAGCAGTTATGAGAGTCTTCTTTCATGAATATATTTTCATGACTGTCTCAATGTCCCAAAATGATTCAAAATGTTTATAGCAGTTTCTGTCAAATAAAAATGTTATAGTGTATTCTTACCCACCTTATTCACATTTGGTGACTACAACTGGCACAATACAACTTCAGATTCTTCCTCAGAGTCAAAATGATGATGAAAGGTAAATGTTTTGAATCAATTCAAGACACTGAGGCAGCCACAATGCTTCAAATAAGGACATTTGTGAAAAAAGGATACTGAGAACAGCTTCAGAAAGTGGCAGGAACCACGGGATAATGTTTAAAGTGAGGAAAGCATTTTAAGAGGAATTATGGGTACTACCCTTTACTGTAATAATTTTACTGTAAAATTTTTTTATTTAAATATTCACCATACCTGGGTGTGGTGGTGCTTTCCTATAATTCCAGCACTTGGGATCCTGAGGCAGGAAGATCACTAAGAGTTTAAGCCCAGCCTGAGCTACACAGTGAGGCTCTGTCTCCAAAATACCAAAAATCAAAAAACAATCACCATATGTTTGGGACAGAAACAATGGAGACCTAAAACTAGAGTGGGGCTTTATTGTCCCTCAACTGGAAGAGATCCAGCCAGATTTTCTATATTGTAGGTGTAGATATGTATCTCAGATTTCACCCATCTTATGTATTTTATGCCAAAATCATGACTTTAGCTATTTCCTAAAATAATCCCCAGAAGAGAAAAAAAAAAAAAAAAAATATATATATATATATATATATATATACCAAAAAGATTGGAATAAGCTAAGGAAGATGGAGTGGTGGAATATGATATGATGCTCTTTGGGATATATTTTTTTTGGTACCAGGTATCAAACTCATGACCTTGCACTTGCCAAGCCAGCACTTACACCACTGAGCTAAATCCCCAGCCTGGGATTTTGTTCTTTGTTCTAAACATTTTACATATGATCAGAAATGTTGTATAGTATAGTGAGAGCTGTTATGATCAAGCCCCAAAAGCAGGTGGAGTGATTTACAAAAGGGCCTAGGAAATATATCCAAACACACTATCTACAGTTTTTGCTGACTCCCTGTCCACAAGGTACAATGAAGCCCAGCAAACCTTACACTGAGGACAGGTCCCTTTCAGGCTACCACAGTACAGCTGATGACTCAGAGATGGTACAAGTTCCAGTCTTTCAAGAGAAGACATATAAGATCACTTGAATTTAAATTTCTTTGAAGTAATTTCAAAACTTTTCTTTTGACTGTGGTGGACGGCATACCACACACCCCCAACCTGTGGGCCACATTCCAGTTTAGGCCTCAAGAGAATGACAAACTCAGCATCTAGCGTGAGAGAACAACACTGGATTCAGAGAGCTCTTTGGGAGACATCTGATGGTTTAAAAGTTCAGCCTATCCAAGACAGTGTTGGGGGATAAATACCATGGTAATCGAGACAGGTTTTCCTCTGACCACACTAAGGAAGGCTTTCTAGTTCTTTCACATACCTAGTGCTACTGTTTAAATCCTAAGTGTCCCCCCAGAATCCATGTGGTGATGGCTTGGTCCACAGCGTAGTGTTACTGGGAAGTGGTAGGGGGCGTAGTGAGAGTCTTCAGATCTTTGGAATTGAGCCTTTGAAGGACACTGTGAGACCTGTCCCCTACTCTTTCTTCCTCTATTATATCCCAGCTGTGAGTTGCAAAGCTTTGCTCCATCATGCACTCCCTGCCATGATGTGCATGACTTGCAAGGAGACCCAAAATCAGTGGGGCCACCTGACCATGGACTGGCATCTGCAAAATTGTGAGCCAAAATAAACCTTTTCTCTGTATGAGTTGATAATTTTGGGTATTTGTTTTAATAATGGAAATCTTAACACACATTGTTAAACATACATGACTCTGAAATGTACTAATGCTGTACTAATAAAACTCTAGATTCTAGTTTTATTTTATTTCCCAAAAAGCATCTTGAAAGCAGCTGAGTTATACACTATAAATATTGTCAGTTCCTTAGAGACTTTTAGGAATATCATGCTCATTTTTCTGAAAAGAGAAATAAACAATATTGTTTACTAAGAAATAGTTGGGGAGTCATTTTGAATAAGCACTTTTTTACATTCATTTGTTTATTTAGATATATTGTTTTAATTCAGTTATACATTATTTAAATTTTTTAGCTTTGTTAATTGGCTCTGCTTTACTATAACAAAATACTTGAGATTATCACTGTCTTCATTACTTTTTCATCACTGAGACATAATACCAACACCCATAATTCTAAGGAACAAAGTTTTATTTTGGCTCATAGTTTGTAGATATTTCAGTCCTTAGTTGGCTGGCTGCAAAGCAGGATGGTATGATAGAGGGGCATCACAGAGAAGAAACAGCTCATGGCATGGCAGGGGTGGGTGGTGGATCAGAGAGAGAGCAAGGGAGAGAGGAAGCACATAGATTCTTCCAGGCCATACCCCCAGTGACCACCCCTCTTTGATAAGGCTTTACCTCTCAATATCACACTTAGTTATAAACTCATCAGTGGGCTAATCCATTGATCAGCATGACACACTCACGGTCCAATCACATCACAAAATCCCCACTTTTTAGCACACGAGACTTTGGGAGATATCTAGATATAAACAATACCAATCAATTTAAAAATAGGAAAATTTGGCTTATATTTTTTGAAGTGTCAGTCCATGGTCAGTTGGGCTCATTGTTTCTGGGTCTGTAGTGAGGCAGAACATCGTGGAGGGTACCATGTGGTGAAGGAAGCTCTCCGTGGCAGTCAAGAAGCAAAGAGGAAGTGGTGGGCCTGATCTGCCAATAGCCCCTTCTCAGACCATACTCCTATGACCTTCCATCTTGTTACTGGTCCCCACCTCTTAAAGATCCCACTAATGTTGTCCAGGGTTTAGCTTAGTGGTCTAAGGGCCCGCCCTAGTAAGTGCAAGGTCATGAGTTTGATCCCATGTACAAAAAAAAAAAAAAATCCCACTACCTCCCAGTTTGCTGCTGCCTAATACCAAGTCTTTAACACATTGGCTTTGGGAGACATTTCATACCTAACCTATAGCATTACCTGACCATTATATACATTAGTTGGAATTATTTATATTTGTTATATTAGATTTGCTTTATTTTAAATTATCTCTTCAGTTGCCATGCATTGCTACCTGCTTAAAAGAACTAGGCTCCAAATCAGTGGATTCCAAGAATACACATCAGAAGCAACTGAATAGTTCTTCACATATTTAGTTCCAGGATGATTTAATCTGGATTGAGTGATCTGCCCTATTCATTTCTGAGGCAGTTCACTTTCTCTCTCTCTCTCTCTCTCTCTGTGTGTGTGTGTGTGTGTGTGTAAGCATGTGTTCATGTATGTATATGCACTTCCTTTCACTGCTTTAGACCTCTGGACCCATTTGGGTGTTAGTTTATTTTTAATAGTTGAACTAACATGGTTCTTAGCCATATACTGTAGGCCTCTTCAATCATACTTTTCACATGTCCTGTGTGTTTTTAGAAAATAACCAGATGCCTATTCCTGTAGGGTAAACTTGTCATGCAGTTTCTATGATATATACAATTACTATTGCATGGAAAAAAAATCTTATCAGAAAAATATTTTATTCTTGATTTTAGAACTACAATAGCCTTTGACATTTCTTCATACTTAGGGGAATTATGTGAGAAGCATGGAGACAGGCTCTAAAGAAAGCTTTTCTTCCGCTTTCTGAGTGGGTGAAAGGGAAGATACTCTAGCCAGTAAGAGCCAAGGGGAAAGTTCCCTCTGCAATGTGACAAAAGGAACAATTGCCACTGGAAGTGACAAAGACTTCCGAAAGACCAGGATAATGAGGTTTCTTCCTGAGCACCTCTGCAGAACTTTTGTTGTTTTTATTTGTTTATGTGTTTATTTATTTTTTTGGCTTTTTCAAACAGGGTCTCGCTGTATAGTTCAGACTATCCTTCAGTTCACTATGTAGCACAGCCTGCCCTGGATCTTACATCAATCCTCCTGCCTCAGCCTCCAGAGTACTGGGATTAGTGGTGTACGTCACTGTGCCTGGCTAATAAAAGACAGATGAGCATCAGAAAGTTATTTTCCCTGTTCAAGAAGCAACTAAGTACTCATTTATGATTCCCCTCCCATTAAAAAAGTGAAAGTAGAAAAAAACAAACTAGATTAACCTGACTAAAGTTAAATAACTAATGTCACTGTATCAGTACTCTTTTATCTGTGAAAGTCTATTTGGAAAAAAAAGTGGAGTGATAAGAAGGCCATTGTTCTCTAAATAGCTAAATTACTATAAAATTAAATTTGAAGGGAGTTTTTAAAGAGTACCACATATTCCATTATTTTGACACTCCATCAACTTATGTAAGTAGTCTAAGCACACATTTCAATTTATTAGAGATAATTGCTCTGGGAATGTTAGCACCCAAGCTCAATAAGATCAATAATAAGTTTATATATGAATTTGGGGTTACAGTTTAACTTTAATTCTATTTAAGTTACTCCTCTACTATTCACATCACTATATATTGTTTTTATTAAATATATTAAATAAAACATTTATCTTCTAAAGTTCAATCATTTTACTTGAAGCAAATGAAAATAATTATGACCAATAATTCATTTTCTGTTTTTTTTATTTCAACTAATTTAACATAATATTGTATGTATTTTTATCAGATGGAAGTTGATGTCCCTTTAATTAACTCACCCTGCAATTAATTCATGCTGGAGGTTTTAGGTGTGATTCAAAATCCCAATTTAGTAAACATCTGTTGGTTCATAATATTCATGCCCAGTTGTTGGAGAACTGCTCAAAGATTTGGGACTTTGCAGTCTTGTCCTGCATTCATAACTGATGTAGTATATTATTATGCGATGAAATTCATAAAAAGACATTCATGATTAGCCTTAAAATTCCTCTCGACAGAATTTATGTTTCGTGTTTATTAAGTATTCATTGTGCTCATTGTTTATCAAGAAATTAGAAAGGTTAAGTGTTCTGCTTAGAGCTTCTGAGCTAATACATGGAGTAGCTACAACCAACACCCAGCTCTGGTGCCTTGTCAACTGTGCAAGTATAAGTACAAAAAATGAAAATGATTAAACAGACACTTAGTTGTTCTTCCAATCTGCCTTCCAAATAGAGCTGTCCACCTATCTATGAGCCGTGTGACCTTACACAGTTTACATAGAATCTCTAGGCTTCAGATGTCACATTTGTAAAAAAATAAAAACAACAACAACAAAACACCAAAAATAACATTATTATGGCACTTAAGTAAAACTTGTGGCAAAATTAGAGTAGATCCTGACACATAGTAAATGCTAATTATTTATTTACATAGAATAAGCATGTACATTATCTAAGTGAAGTTTTTGTACATGGACAAAAGTGACTATTACAAATTATATCAAGTGAAAAATTAGCCTTGAGGTAGACAGAAGCATGGAGGATTGCTGACAGTGACAGAGAAGTGATTTTTATGTACCTCGCAGGATTCTGTGGAAAACTTTATTAACAAATGACCTAGTTTGTTCAACAACAACAATAAAAATTCACAAGGAAAAAAGAAAGAAAGGATAAGGAGAAAACTGTAGATTAAAAGAGGCTAAGAGACACAGCAATCACAAAGTATGAACCTTATTTGGATCCAAATCTAACTATACTGTAACTCCAAAATGAGATAGTAAAGAAATATAAACTTTAGTTGATCTTTGATAACAGTAACTTTCCTGTTAGAATTTTAAATGGAAAAATGGTAATCTGGTTGTGTTTTTTAGAAACAGATTCCTTTTATTTTAAAGATATAGATGCAAATACATACATATGAAAGTACATGTGAAATTTATTTAAAATAACCCTGTGTGTGTGTGTGTGTGGCCATAGATGAAGTTTGTAAGTGAATGGACATTGAGGGTGGTAGATGGCCACTTGAAAGTTCTTCATGCTATCCTTTCTGCTTTCATGCGTGTTTGAAATTTTCCATAAGAAAAACATTTTAAAATAGGAAAAAAAATTAATGGAACTTTTTTCTGATTCAGTCTATTAATATTATCTGATATTTACTAGTGTTTTAAATAAGTTATTTCATTTAATCTTGAGATGACTATACAAGATAGTTCTGGCATTATTCTCACTTAAGATACAATAAGGTAGACATGGTCTTTGCTCTTTGATGGTGTATCTTCCCAAGGATATGGATGCCTGAATCAGACCATGTTGAGAGTGTCCCAGAATAAACCAGAGGAGGAGCACTATCACAGGTGGTGTTTAATAAGGAGCCCACTGTGCAGGTGCATCATATGTTAATTATAGCCACCATGAGTGTCACTAGTGACTTGGAAGAGTGGGCTGGGCACAGAAGAAAATTGTATGCTGGTTTTGTGTTTTGAGCAGTTTATTTATTTATTTTTTTATGTAGCTTCAGTTTTCTCACCTGTAACATTTACTATTTGACCACCAATTAGAGTGTTGTGACAGTGGGTGACTCAAAAACTAAGGCTTTCAAGGTGGAGGAGTTCAGTCTTCTTTATCCTCAGAATGCAGCATAGAACAAATGCTTGGAAATGTGTCCTTCCTGGTTGCCTCCCTCTCTCATTTTATTGAGTCTGGTAAAAATTTGACACAGTCTGCTTGGCCACTCAGGTTCCCTGGACCTCAGCTTTTTCTCTTCAAGAGTGACAGTGATGGATGAATGAAAAGTGGAGGTAAAATGATCTGGGACTGCTTTGCTCCCCTGTTGTGTGTGGACTGCTCATACATGCAAGTGTGTGTGCATGCACGCACTTACACACACACACACACACACACACACACAGTGTATTTCTAAACCATCAACAGTTCAAGCAAGTCCAGGTTTTGTGATTCCCACTTTCTGTTTTGATTTCATGTACTTTGTCAAAGAGAGTGAATTTTAGCCTGTAAATACTGAAACCAGCATGGCTAAAATGTAAGTCTACAATGTCTACATTAAGAAAGTAATGTGAGGAATAGAATTTACTGAGATGCAGTCTATGGAAAGAATTTGCCTAATTGTATTTGTAGTCAGCTTTAAGAAAATGTGGTAGGTCTCAGAAGACTTCTAGTGATCCAAGGTGAGTGAAGGTAGGTTTTAGAAACTAGGTGTTTGTCCTCAGTATTCATAGGTATAAGCTAGAAGAAAGCATTTTAATAAATCTGTGGAACAAAGCAATACCTCAGAGACATCCTGGATTCACCAAAGCATAAAATTAAGTGTTTTTTTCAATTACAGGCATATAAGACTAGTAGGAAATGGTGCTGCAACCAATTTTCATCCTATCAAAATTTTAGTCATTCAGTTTCTCCATATGGACCATGTGTAGGAATATCCCCAGCCTGTTGATTATGATGCCAAAAGAAAAGGCAGCTCTAGTCTGGGTACCAGTGTTATACAGGGAAGTTGACAATGAAGATAATGTAAAGTCCAGTACTGGTAATTCATGAAGTCGTGGAATGGGTCGGGGATGTTTACCTTAAAGAAAAGATGCTAGAGGAGGACGTGGACAGTGTCTTACAACATTTGAATATGGGGAGCAATGTGTCCTTAATTGAAATTTATGAGAAACACTACTGAGGGATCACTGTGGTAAGAGTGAAAAACACAGATGAGAGTTCTGTGAGAACGAAGTCTCTAGTAGTCCAGCCCCCAAGGGTAAAGATCCATACTGGGTGACAGATAACACAAATGGATGACAGGGTGAGGAGCACAGCAGGGTGCTGTGCCGGAGATAAAGAGAACAAGAGTGCTGGCGAATTACACATGGAGGACAGAGGTGGCACAAATGGTTTTTTGACTGCACACAATTGAATATGATCTCTTCTTCTTAATTTTGATTTATACCTCTCTAGGGGTAATTTTGCCTGCTATTATGATTTTTTTTTAAACCTACCTTATTATCTGTATGAATATAAAGCCTTTAGAAACAGGAACTCTGCTCCATCTAGTCTTGTATTCTTGTAGTTACTGAGTTGGTTATCAATACATATTTCTAACACCATTTTCCATAATTTTAGTAGCTATTAAGCTTACAAAAATTACATATTTTTTTCTGAGAAGACAGAGATCAAGGAAGAATGCTTGGAATTTGAAAAATATTTCCCTCCGTACATATTGGTAGGAACAGTTTTAGCCTTTTCTGACTTAGTTGTAATAAACAATATGCAGAGGCCAAAGGGTAAAAATGCTTTTTCCTTTTAATGCCTTAATCGTCAAGTCAAAGTTAACTTCCAACTCAATTGACTGGATATGAGGAGCCTTGGAAATAGAGTTCCTCCTCCATTCCATGTCTCCAAGAGGCTGGTCTTGTACTTATTTATGGGTTAGAAGATGTGAACTGTGGTTCATTGTTCAGTTATTCAATTAGAATCAAATTCTACCATGAATTAGCTGTGTGAGTTTGGGCAAGTTAGGCAAATGATCTGTGCCCCAGTTTCCTCACCTGTACAAGGGAAATAATAATGGTGCCCACCCCATGCGGTGGTTGTGATGTTTGAATGTGTTTGTATATAAATAAACACTTGTAGCTCAGGTGAGGCTACGTAAGTGGGGCTTTTCCGCCATTATTGCACATGAAGCTTATCAGATAGAGGATGTTTTCTTGGGGAAATAATAGAGAAAAGGTAATCATGCTCCTGCACCTCTTTATGACCTCTCCTGGTTTTCCAGGATACCATAGGTATATGAAAGTGAAGTGGCAGAAGAGGAAGAAGGGACGGGAACAAGAGGACAGTTTTGACTGTGCTGCTTTTCACCTCACCACGAAAGAAAGTCTTTGCAGTATCAATTGACAGCAACTCCTGGAAAAACAGATTCCAGAGTTTGTACAAACAGTCATTGATTTATTGTAACTTTCACATTGTAAGCATCCGTGCAGGTACTGAACCAACCAGGATGACCCAGGTCATGGCAGTTTGATCTGGCTGCACAGTTAGTCAATGGGTGGCTACTAAGCTACTCTCCCTTTATTGACTTTGTTAATTTAAAGGCTAAAAGCTTCCTGTCTAAATTGCATTTTAGTTAATGACATTTAATGATATTTTTATGCTAACAAGCTCCACTGGCTGACATCTTGAGTTACATCTCCTTGGCATCCATAGTATAACTGTCTTTGTGACCCAAGTTTTCAAGAGGAAATTGTGCCCATTAATGAATAATTTGTATTAACAGAAAAAATAATACAAATGTGCAAAAGGCTCTGGTTGGAGGATGAAGAACCTGTAGGGCACATTATAGATTTTCAGTAAATATAGGTTCATTCACAATTGATGATTATTTTAGATAGTTTTTGCCAATATGTGTAATTTAGTATGACCTATAGATAGTGTATGATAATCATGAATAACAAGAACAACAAAATATCCCAGAGGTTTTGAATTGTATGCAAAGAATATATTGACCTGAAGATAAAAGGTAAAGAGGAGTTAAGAAGACCACTTGGTATTCATTTTCCATAAGGAAACTTATAATTTCCAAAGACAAAAAAATGATTATTTTCTGTTCTGTTACTTCATCATTCTGTGTGTAATTCTAAGTGCAAATATGAAAACAGTAGCTAGATCACAGATTTTTTAGATAAAAGCTTGTTACCACTAAAAGAATTATTTCAGGCTGTTGTCATTCAAACTTTTGATAAGCTCATTCTTTTCTTTCTTCTCATTCCATGTCTGCTTATTACATATCACATCTCTCACTGTACCAAAACTGGTTCCCTATATGGCTTATCGAGTTTGTTGGCTCATGTGACTATTTTCTTCTAAGAGACACGGAACTATGTATTTTACAGAAATTATAGAAAACATCAGCGTTTACCTGCTCAGTTGATGTCTGAATATACAGAGGAGTCGATTTTTTTCTTTATTAAGCAAAATGATTGCTTGTTTGGTGTAAAAATGTAAACAGGAATTGAAGACAGTTTCCATACCCATAAGCCAATATGCACTCTGCTTTAAGTAATACACAGAGTAATTAAAATGTGCATCTTTTTAGATGAATGCAAACATAAGCCTACATTTCCTGAAACTAATATATTTCATTTATTTTGCTCTGCATTCTCAACCAGGCTTTTTATATTTATCAGTTTATCTTGGTCACTCTTACTTAGTTACTTGTTTATTTTTGTCCCAATGACATGCATCTCCTGATTTCGCTTATTCTTCAAAGTGAAAATGTGAGGACCTTTCCTTCTCCAGTTTCCCTCTGTGACCTTGCCCCTTGCCCATGTTGCCTCAGACCAGGGCTGTCACAGTTTGATGAGAAACAGAATAATGAGAGAGGGAAGGAAGCTGACCAAACACAGATGGTTGGACCCCCCTTCCAGGCATACATTACTCCAGCTCAGTCACCTCCTTCCTACCCCAGAGCAGACAGACTTGTTCCCACCTCCTGAAACTTTGCACTTGCAGTTTCCTCTGCTTGGAAAACTATTTCCCAGATATTTCTTAAATGTTGTCATCCCAAGAGGGTTTCTTTGGCCACTAGATTAAAATTACAGCTTTTCCTTTTTCCATAACATTCCCTGTCCTTAAATGAAGTACTTTTCCCTCCCTTTATCTTTCACCCATTGAACATATGCAGTTTAATTAAATGTAGTGTTATATTTATTTCAACTGCCTTCTTGAGCTCACAAAGTGCAGCAATCATTCATATTTGGTGAGCTGGTTTTGCTTTGTGTCCTCAGAACCTTGAACTGATCTTGGTATACAATAGGCCTCACCAAATGCTTGCTGAATGAAGGAATGGCCAAAACTAAAAGATTACATTGGGGTTCCAAAAGAACTACTGAAGCCACAGAAATACTTCAGTTAATAATAATTATAATTAATGAATACTGAATGCTCTCTAGGAGGTTGGAGAGAATCTTCTTTTCAGATCATAACCTGAAGAACATGATTTCTAAGTCTCATAAAGAAAATTATCAAACTGGATACTACTCTACACATGACTGAGGTCTGGTACCCTAGTAGAATCAGAAGAGTTAAGGTCCCTGTTAATGAGAAGCTACAACTCCTCTCACCAGGAATTTTCTTTCTTTCTTTGAATTAAAGGATAATACTTCTACTAATGTTCATTTTTTTTCCCAAAAGAGCTCTGACCTGTCTTATGGTAAATATAAATACATATAATACTAGAAGAAAGTCAATGAATATACAACAATATGATAATGAAATAGTGATGATTACTAGTGATAGAAGCTGTCATTGCATATTAAATACAATTGTTTGGATTTTATTTTACAATTACAACATTAAAAGCAGTCACATTTTCGGTTCCATGCTTAAATCTGTTGATAAAATAGAATGAAATATATTTAGATATAAGAACATATCTATTTTATTCCTCATTCTGAAGATGGCATTTTGTTCTTATGTGGATTCATAATCTTCTTGGTAATGCCCTTCTAATAAATGCATAAGCTCATTCAAACACTTCACCTTTTAAAATAAACAAGTGTCTAAATCAGAAACACAGAGACAGCCACCAAATTTCAAAAAATGCAGTTATATTTCATTGCAATTTTAGCTCTCAGTCCTTCTGAGGTATCTTTTTAACTCCTGAAGTTCAAACCAATAACATGAATTTTAACCCCAGACTTATAAATTTACAAAGTTTTCAATGTATTGCCATGATAGAAATTTTTGGAAAGCAGATAGAAATGTTAATTATTCTATCATCATTTGCAGCAATTTCTCTCAAACGCTTTTCTGGAATTGATAGAGATATTTTTCAAGCCTTGCAAGTAATAATTACAGTATTGAAAAAATGACAGCTTGTGTGTGCTAACTGTGAGCTGTGTACTTTTATTGGAAACATGCAAATTAGGACTCAGAAAGGGCTGCATAATAATAGCCTCTAATTATGTCATATTTCCCTGAAATTGTATCATATTTACATAGACTGGAACTGAAGATGACACTATGACACCATGACACCAATGCTCTGGTGACAGTCTTGTGGGATCTGACCTCATGATGGCTCAGTTAGGGCAAAAATAAGCATGGGAAACTATGCTAACAAGAGGAGACCTTAGTGCTCTGCACTTAAGCATTTCCCCAAAGAAATCTGTTAAGAGGCCATTTGAAGCATGTTGGAATTTGTTTGGAATCCAGATTTCTGCTTTTAGAGCTACTTACTGTGTACTTAAGGAGTTGGCAGACAATTGGAAGCAATTTGAGTGCTCTTGCATTTATTTTTACCTTACTGCCCTGTAGCAGTAACTGTCAGAATACAACAGAATTAGAATGTGATGTTCGTTTCATTTGATTTTACCAAGAGTATGACCAATTTAAGTTTGAAAGAGAAACATAACTCTCAGTGCATTTGCTTAAACATTACTGCTGTCAGTGTTGATGCTGACATTCAGAAAGCCAAGACTTCCTTCCCTTGCAGTGGCATCATTTAAACCTGCACACATGGGGAATGTGGTGGGTGTGTAAGGCAACCTGGAGAGGAGCACAGAGACATTTTTGGACATAAAACAGTGCTTATAACAGCAGAGAGATATATTGAAAGGGAATCAAACACACACGCGCACGTGCACACACACACACACGCATCCCCACCTATAGCTACAGCTATTATCCTCAGATTCTTAGTGTTCAAAAATGTGATTAGAGAGCACAGATACAATCTTTGGCACAAAAGTACTGATATGTTGCATCCCTCACTATTGGTACTAATTTAATATATGTTTTTTAGAAAGTTGGAAAATGTAAAAAATTGCTTCCCTGAGATGGAACATATTTTCTGTTACAGACACAAAAGTCAAACCCAGTCTTCTAACAGTGCGATTCACCTCTAGCCACCCCACTGCCTCTCTCCTGCAGGGGCCCTGCTGGGGTCAGTGGTATTTAGCTCAAATACAAATTCCATGTAGTTCTGGACTTCAGGAACAGACATTAACTTAGATGAGTTTAAGATCATGTGTCAGGAACCTTTGCATGAGACTCTTAAATCCCATAAAGAGAATGACCAGCCTGGCACTTCATTGTGCCAGGAACTGTGAAGAGCCATACAAGGAAATGCAGTGCTTCGAGTTCTTAATTGAACTACAGAAAAGAGGCTGATGTAAATGAAGAGTTTTAATCATAAAATATGAATTATATTGCTATCTTCTAAAACAAACTGAAAAACTTCTTCAATGGCTCTTTCTCATTCCAAAGTGGTCTCCTTGAGCAGATAATATAAATTTGTCTAGGAATGGAGCCATTTAGTAGCAGTTTTCTCAAAGGAGGAAAATAAGTATCATTAGCCAAAATTTTGGAAGTAACAAAAAATTATTTGGAACCGAGTCAAAAGAGTTACAGTGAATGAACACTAGATTCAAATAAAATTTTTAAAAAATGTATTTTTAATCCAAACACTGCTATAATGAAGATGATATCCACTGAGCCTCATCAATGTTTCTGTGTCCTATAGAATTCCTTTACTGTTTGAAGAAATGTTTAACATTTTGCTATATTATTAAATACCTGATTTGGCCCAAGTAGTCCAGTGTACAGCATACAGAGAAAGCAGAATGTGCCCCAGGTACTCTTTATTGTCAAGATGACTAAATTAAAACTCCTGGCAAGGTGATTTGTTTCTGGGGATCATATGCTCACAACTGAAAGTGCTGTTAAGAGGTGGGTTTCTGTTGGAAATAGGTCCCTGGAATTGTGGCTGTGGAGGGTATATTTCTTGTCAGGCATCTTCTCCTAGGCTCTTTGTTTCCCAGTTGCCATGAATTGAGCAGCTTTGCTCCACAAAACCCTTCCACCATGGTATCAAATTAAACTCCTTATCCTTCAGGTTTCAGGTAGTGAATATTTTGGGCTGGCAACCACAAAATTTAATCAATACACATGATCTGCTATTTCAACAAAACCAGTTTATCAAAAAAAGAAATCTTGGCGTTAAAATATTAATTTTGATACATGTAGTTTCTGAATCCAGGGGCTTTTGGTATTTTCTAGTAAAGCTACTAAAAATTTTTTATATCATATATATTAAAAAAAACTTTTAAAAAATTTTAAAAACCTGTATTTTATTCTAATTCTTGAGTATGATGCCAATAATCCACCTTGATTATTTTCATTTGTTCCCAACATGCAAATCATATACCAGAAACATTTCTTGTGATATAATTGCTTTCTGAATAAATACAATTAGTTTTAATTCTACCATTTAAGAGTCATGGATTTGGGTCCTAGTCTCTATGAAAAGAGGAAGTTGGGACTAAATAGACTTTAATATCCTTTTCAATCCTATTTTATAGTTGTTTGTTCTTTCCTTGAATGTAAGTCCTTAGCCACCAATTCTGTCTTTATTACATGAACCAACTCTTTGACCTTTTCAACATTTTTATGAATGAATGCCATAGGTCAACCAGATAGAAAAATTATTTCATGGCAATATAAATATCTCCCACAACCTTTAAAAACTATGTTGCCATTAAAATTGTGGCTCTTGATATTCTTTCATTCCCAGAAGTTTATTTTGCCATGTCTAGTGGATATACTGGAGACTTATCATACAGAATTCAACATTCCTTTTTATTTTTGCTTCAAGTGATCACCCATTTTTGTTCTGACATCAAATGATTTTCACTGCAGCTGTTAGCATGTGACAGTTGACTGGCTGAACTTGGAAATACTGCTGCTCCTTGCTGAAACGTGTTGCCATGTATTCTTCCTGCAATGTGATTGCTCTTCTGCCTTCACAAGTTACTCAAGAAGAAAACTAGTTGCATTGCTTTACAGAGACATTGTGCATAAGCATGCAGTCATCATCTATCTACAAATCATATGAAGTTCAATGTAATCAACTGAAGTTGTATAGAGGTATTCAGGATGCTACTATCGGGGTGTCCTTGCTGCCAATGGCTGAGAGGAGTTGATAGCATGAGATCAGAGAACCTTCATTCATTTGCAGCTGGGATTCCTTGATCTAAGAATGTGCTACATGTTTTTGAGGGTATAAATACTCACAGATGTCCTCATTCTCTCTGAGTGGCTCAGATGCCATTTGATATGGGTTAGAGCACTTTCCCCCCCCCACTACTTAGTTAAAAGACAGAATTATGTTACAGATAGGCCCACATGGGTATAATCTAAAACTCATTTATGCATTTGGCATCAGTTCTGGTACCTCAGCTTTCTGCTAATATTTGTATCACTGAAATAGATTTAGTGTAAGAGTCACAGACACCTGTGACTTTATCTTTTGAGAAGTGGTGTTTGAATGTAATGAGAGGAATTGCATCTACTTAGAAGAATTGAGTCATAAGGGTTTAAATGTTTTAATCCCCAGAAATATTAAGGGATTTTGTTTCCTTATTATTTCCTCATTTTTTGGTAAAATAAAATAGACAAATGGTATCTTCCTTAGTAACCTTGATATTGATTCTACCAAAATTTTGTCAATCCTATCTTTTAAAACTGAAAAAAAAAATTGCTAAACAAAGCAACATCACAAGACCAGGGAGTTTTTTCATTTGCCTAAATGAAATCCTAAGTAAATTATTGGTTCCAGCAGTGTGAGGCTGTATAATTTGTTATTTTGTTTAGGACAAATCTATGCACCACTGCATAGCACAGTGTAGATTGTTTGTCGTTTTAGCAGCCATGCTGGGTGACAGAATGGGGTAAGAGACTTATAATTTACAGTCACTAATATGAAGATGTTATATCAATTACCTAAAGAAAAACACACTACTGGATTTATATTCCTTTAGTTATTAAAAAGTGGCAGCTCTCTTAAATTAGTTATGGAAAATAAAGAATTTAGGGACAGAAATTAATCAACGTCATGATCCATACACTGACTCTGAGTTGCGGTGCTCGGCAAAACCTTTGTTTGGAAAAGGAAAATTGCTATTATGATCACCTTAATAGAAACAGACAATCAAACAAATCTTAATTTTAAAGATTTCATGCGGCAATAAATCATAATGGCATTGAGATTTAAGGCACAAAAAGAGACTTCATAAAGAAATGAGGAGTGCCAGGGAGAGCCGGCAGCCAATGCTGGTGCCCGCATGTCCATTGAGCCCATTACTAAGGCTGCAAATGTGATATTTCAAACCCAAACTAGACTATTCATTTTGCAGGAAAATACAACACTCTTCTAATCTGTTTTGCTACAATTGCCTTTGTAGTCTGTTCCAATCCATTCTCTACCCCGCGAGTGGAAGGATAGCCTTGGAATATAAATGGAGTCACAACATCCCTCCTAATCAAAACCCATTAGCGCCTTCCAGTGCGGTTAGGCTGAAGTCCAGCACCTCCCTCACCCAGTGCCCTACGCGTCAGCATGCTGGCCTGCTTCCATTCCCTCCCCACTCCTGGAGCTCCGAGACCATCCTGGTGTTCAATCTGCATTTGGTGTAACTCGTTACTTCTAATATGTTTAGTTTCACTTGAGCTAAGTCACATAGCAAAAACCCAAAACGAACAACAACAAAACCTTCTTTAGAGAAGACTGAGGTAGGCCCTAAGCCAATGGGATTGGAATCACTCACCTAATAACTGTGTTATGTAATGTGTATTGCTAATTACCATATTAGCTGGATGTTGTCTTCTGTTTATGTATGGTGAAATTTATGAACCCCTTAACTGACGTTTTGAGGTTGAGCACAAATGTTTGCCCACCTGGGAGTGATAGATGTCCCATTAGGCAGTGTTGCCTGGTAGCTGCAGCATCCTCTTGGAAGGCAAAATACATCATCAACATAAGCTAAATTTTCCTCATTACTGTGTTGCTTTACCATCTGTCTGCCTAGCTTTCTCAGGCATCCTTAAATAGGCTTCAGACTGGTCAGTGTCACCAAGCATCCAGCCTTTACAGATGGAGCCCAGCTACTGGGCCAAAACTGAGCTGCAGCTGTGACTGGTACAGGCCAGGTCACATGATTTGGGGCCAGTAACTAGTTTTGACCATGGTCAGATGGCAATGATGTATCAAAAGAAAAAGCTAACGTCCTGACTGGTGAGATAGATAGATACATTTTTTAATGAAACAAATGCAAACTGCCAACTCTCAGAATAAGCAACTCTTTCTCAATGACTAGGTTCCCAATTTAGAACTAATGGAAGAATTTTCTAGAGTCAGTGAATGGAAGTCAGCACTTGGCAGTCTGTTCTCACAGGAGTCATCAGTGTATTCTATATGGATTATTTCCAAGACTCCAGTACAATCTTTCTTTAGAATAAAAGCAAAAATAGATTTGGAAGGTTAAAAAAAAACCCACAAACTCAAATACAATTTCATTTTTTCTCCTAATAATTCACTGCACAGAGTAATGAATTCTCTAAGCATCATTCTTTCTGAGTGGAATTACAACTTCATGAAAATTCCATTTCTATATTCTTCCCTATGAAGGTATCAAGTAAAATATACCTCAGAAAAACAAACGAGACTACACCTAGTCTTTTTGCCTGGCTCAATTACAAATGACACAGTTCGGCTTTTAAGGTAAACTTTATAGAATTAGAAAAGGAACTAGATGCGTAGCTTCATAGAGTAATGGATAATTTTTCATATCCTAAGCCAGAAAGTAATGACTCAGGTGTAGCTCAGCTTTGTTTTGTACCCAAGAAGCATATTGATGGAAAAGGTGCCTTGTTTAGATGACAAGTCTCCCTTCCACAGCCATCTGCTTATTAGTGATGAACAGTTAAGGTACCGATTTGAATGTCTTAACAGTAGCTTTATCTAAAAGCACATCTTAAAACTGCCACAGCCACTCAAAAGTTTACAGGTTTTATTTTGCTCTTTTTGAAGGTCTTGGAAGATGATATGGTATTTGGTGATATAACTTTTTAAAAAATATCACATGGAAGGAATTAACAAATTAAGTAGGCCAATGGGAGCCAGAGTCAGTCAAAATTAAGAAGCTGATATTGTAAGTGCCAGTTACCTGCCATAGGCCCATCTTTTTTTAAGGCATCTTACCACATTGCAAATATGAGCACACACAAAGGGGGGGCATTTCTTTTCATGGTACTGAAAACACTGAGAAGCACTTTAGTGATTGTCTTTCATTCCTGACAAAGTCCTCTGAATATAGATAAGCATAGTCAGGCATGTGAACCTCCAGAATGGTCTATGAATGCTTAACTTTGTTTGGCCTTCTACATTGATCTATGGCCTTCACAGATCCTAGAGTCTTCTCTTCAATCAGAATTTCTGGGAAAATTTTTTTAAATAGATGGAGATATATTTACCTTTCCATTTGAGGGAGGGAGATAATTTGACAGATAAATTACTTTGAACTCACAGAGCAAAAATGACATTTTTCCTCTTTGCAGGAAAAATGAATAATACATTTAAAACTTCTTTTGAATTGAATTCTGTATATAAATAATTTCTTAATTCTCAAAATAAAATTCTTTAGAACTTCTTCCCTTTGTGGAGAAATAAACTTCATTTAAAAATAATCTTTTGACTCAAACTTTTTATTGAATTTCAACCTTAATATCTCCATTTCTAGAGTGCTGCTCTGTGACCTAGTGTAAGTTGAAGATATCCTAAGTCAGTGGTGCAGTTGCCAGTCCTAACTAATTGAAGGTCACCTTTCAATTCAGCGTATCCTAGGTGTGCTCAGAATGATGGCCTCAGCCTACAGCTGGCTGAGAGCGTCTAACACGAGGCCTACTCTATAATCAAGCATTGAGTAGCTCCTGGAATTTATTGAATATTGGATCCAGAAAATACTGGCAACATAGTCCACTGCAGAGTGTCAATTGTTCCCCTCATGATCACATGACTAACTGGGGACAGTGGGTCACTGTCACTGCTTAGCATCCTGAGAGGGAATCGGACCACAGATCTCTAGCCTAGGGAAGGATCAAAATTGAGAACTCAAAGTAAGGCTTCCTCCAAATGCTTATCTCTTTCAAGTATCAGAAAGGCACAAAATCTATAAGTCAAACTGTGGCATGTCAGTGGCTGTCTTTATGTACGTACTCTGCAGGACTTAAGCATACGGTTGATTGAGTGTGAACATTTTTGTTAATGCTTTAAAATGTCATGACTTGCTTGTTAGAAATGGGGAGATAGGAGGCAAGTTACCATTTATTTTATTTCATTGTGAATCCAGAAATGAGGATTTTTTTCCCAAAAAATATATCATTACTAGACAAATTTGAATCAGAAACTTTTTGATTAGATATAGAAAAATTGCTCCTGTAACATTCTTTATAGAATTCTCTCGAAAATCACCTATAGTTAATTAAAATGTAATGATTATATAGCAAATATTGTATTTCAAAATGTATTGCTAATTTTAAAATTTAAGTCTTTTTTCCCATAGAAAAACTTGATAAATCTGTTGGACTCTACATAAATATTCATATTAGACCAATCACTTTAAAAATTTTTGAAATGCTTAGGAAAAAAAAACCTTTTTCTTTTTTTGTTTTTACATTTTTGCTGGGTTTGGGGCGTTGAGCTCAGGGCTGTATGCATACTAAGCATATTTTCTACCATTCAGTTATATTCCCTCTCATTTTTAAAAATATTTTTTGAAAGAAAATTCCATTGAGAGTGTGAATCTGTGATACTAGGAGTATACTTGTCCATTTTACCTATTATCTCAGCTCTGAAGATTTTTTTCATTTATAGTCATGACACAATATTCCATTTGTTTTTGCTTACTAAGAAATGGTGTATTCTATAATATATCCCTTTAACTTAATTTTATAAACAAGGAGAAACAATTACTTTATAGCTTTATTTTGTATTGTTTTTTTAAATATGCTCTTTGTAATTGCTGTTGAGTGAAAAAATTAAATTGAAAAATCACTAGGCTAAAAACTCTTAAGAGTAATAGGCATTTAAAGGCCATGTAATTCAACCAGTCTAACAACTGAGAGCTCCCAGTTCAGTGTGTTGCCTGGATTTGCCATAGATCTGGAAGCAGAATTCAGGGTGCTTTATTTCTAGTTCAGTGCTTGCCCCACTTGCACAACAGGTAAAATATTTATTCAGTAGTTCAGGTAAAATATTGAAATTTTAGGAATTATGAATATAGTAAAATAAATGATATTTCCTCTGGGGGAAGGATGTGACTCAGAGTTAAAGAATTTATAAACTGTTCAGATAAATAAGAGTAGGTGTTGGTAGGATTTCATAACCTTTGCAATTTACACATAATTATCATGGCTTCATTTTTGTTTGTTTCTCAGTCATATAATAAAACAAAAAGATTGATAAATGAATACACAAACACATACTCATACCATGCCAACTCATATTGGCAACCTAGTAAAAGGACAAATCATTAATATTGTCTTTATTTAATTTTGTTATGTTTTGTTCATCATGAATTTTTTATTAACTAAAGTCCATATTAATTTACATCTCCTTGTGTTTTAACAAGTGTTCTTTTTTATATTCCAAGATCATGTCCAAAATACAATATGACCTGTACTTATTGTGCCACATAGATTTACTTTCTTACATCTTTTATTTTTAAAATACTACATTACAATATTAATTACTTTGATTTCTGAGATCTTTGACATCCATTTAGATTTTCACCCAGAAGGTGACCTGGCTTGCCTCCCCTTAGACCTAAAGTACATGCGCACACATTTTATTTTGTTTGTAAGAGATGTTTATTTAACACTTTCTATCATCTAAAAGAAAGCCTTTTTTGATACATATGTGATTCTAGGATCCAATGCAACATAGGAGAACATTTCATAAATAAGTGAGGTATGGTAACTGTGTTTATGGAAGAAGCTACACATTTCTAACTGTAAATATCCAAACTTCCATATGTGTGTATTATCTGAGCTCCATGATCAAAGTTAAGTGAATCTGAATGAACATGTAAACCCAAAAAGCCAGAAATGAGAAGCAATCTACTCATCACAACACATATACTAATTTCCCACTTTTACTTTTAAGGTTTTTCTTGAATTCTTATAACCAGTAACATGAAGTCTGCAGTTGATCTGATCTTCTCCAAAATGACACATCATTTTACAACTTAAATGCAAGATAATTATTTTTATCAGATGTTATTTACTGAAATAATGTCTGGACTAGACGATAACATTTAAGACTCAGTGCGATGTTTTGATGTTTTCTCATGTCCCAGTGCATTTGGACTTATTACCAAATCATTGCTACAAGCCTGAAGTTCCAACAATTTATAGAAGTCATAATGCCAGGAAGAGTAGTAACTCTGCCAAAGAGATGACTTAAACTCCCAAATACATTTCATATTCCTTGCTGCCCTTGTATGAGTTTCTCTTTACACCATTTTTTTATTATATATAAAAATTCAGCAATATTTTAAGCAAAATTTTGAAAGAAAGGCTCTGTTTCATCACATGGCTTAATTTCTTATTTTCTGTTTGTATATAATTTAATCATGAAACCATGTCCATTAAATTATTTGTCTATGGCCTTTGATGTTGAGATTGGGCTTTTGGCTTCTTTTTATGTTCATAGTGGTTTGATATCATCATTCTAATTGCTGGAATAAATTTTGCACAAGACAATAACGTCTTTGGTTTATAATCTGTATCTCCCTTAAAGAGATTTGCCTAATAGAAATAATATGTCAAGACTCCTTGTCTGAGCTTAGTGACAATGTGCCCACACATATGTTTTTCCACTTTTCAAACTCAAGAAAACCAAGCAGATATTAATTCACAAGGACAAAGAGAGCTAGAGAAAAGGAAAATGGAAAAATATTTCATCAAGCATTGCTGATGGTGGAAGTGATCTTATGAGAGAAGAAGTAATTTCTACTAAGCTTACTGAGCACAGTTATCATCAATAAGTAGTTAGCTGGGTTCTCAAAACCTACTTAACATTTAGTGGAGAATGGGGCTGGACGGAGCAGCCATGTATAAAGGTGCACGCAGGTGTCTGTCAGTCCTGTCCCAACCTGTCCTTCCAGGAGAATGCTCTAGCTCTTGCCCTGGGAAACTCAGGGCACCACCTGAAGGCTGATGTGAGCTCCAGAGATAAATGAAAGCATCTGTTGTAAATATTAAGATAAAAATTGCCAAAGACAATTTGGGAAAAGATTTTGGGAAAACCTCAAATGGAAAGAGTTACACAACTGAAGGAAATACTAGAATTTTGCAGAGAGCAGAAAAAAAATTGCTAATATCTGTAGATACATGAGGAGTATGTCCAGAATAACAGGAAACTCAAAACAAATAGAACAAAAAAAATACTTGAAAGTCAACAATACGGTGGTAATTAACAGAAGATAAAACAGAATAAAAGGAATCAAACACAAATAAGTGAATGAACTAGTTTAGAAAATAAGAAAACAGATGAAACAAAAATACAAATCAAAATTGTGGATCAATTTAAGAAGTAATTTATCTCCTTCATACTGATTTCCTGAGAGGTGAATGAAAAAAAATGAGAAGAAAATTATCAAATGAATAATGAAAAAAAAATCTTTGTAGAACAAAAGAACACACCAATCCAGATTAAATAACTCTGCTATCCATCTATCTAAATGAATATAAGCTGATTAAAGCAAAACATTAAAACATTTCAGAACACCAGGAATAAAAATAATTTCTTTCAGTTTCAAGACATATTTAAGTGTAATTCCAGTACTCTTGGGGGCTAAGACAGGAGAAACAATTTTGAACATAGCCTGAACACTTTAGTGAGACTATCTTAAAAACAAAAAAGCAAAAAAAAGGTTAGAGATATATAGTTCAGCAAAAACTTCCTGGGATTTAATTCTGTGTGTGTGTGTGTGTGTGTGTGTGTGTATGAGAGAGAAAGAGAGAGAGAGAAAGAGAAGAGAGATATTGATTGATATAGTCATTCATACCCAAAAGAAAAAGCATCAGAATGATTTTGGTCTTTTCTTAATAACTCTAAATCAAGAAAAACTGAAAACTATGAACCAGAAGTGATTTTCAGCCAAACTTTTATGCTCAACCAAACTACTAGTCACACAGGAGTGAAGAATAAAAGATGTAGATGTACTCTCAAAACATACCTTCCCTATATCATGTCTTAGAGAAAGCTACTAAAGAATTGATTTCAGCAAAACTAAAGTGTTAACCAAGAAAGGTAAATGTGTGAGATTTGTGAAACAGACTCTGGCATAAGAATGGTAGAAGAAATTGCCAGGATGACATCTATAGGAAGGCTCATGAGAGCAGTGTCTGAGAAGCAAGAATTACTAAAGGATCTATATAAGGCTTGCAAAATTTATTGGACATTTGACAGATCCATTGACATGTAGGGAAAAAAGTCATAGAAATTAAACTGATGCAAACACAATAGCTTTATTACTTGCAAGACAAAACAAGTTGCATGTCAAGGAATCGTAGGAAGCTATTTGGCTCAGCAGTGGGTGATATTTCATTGTTATAGTGATGTAAACAATGACTGTTGACTTAACTAAAAGTTACAGTTTATCTACATAGAGAGAATCAGAGGAAGAGAAATTTGTGTGTGTATGTGTGTGTGTGTGCACACTAGGTTCACCACCATGACAGAGAGTCTTTAAACAATGTTTTAGATCAGATTCCCCCGGAAATACTCTCTGTGCAGGCATTTTTTTGAAATCTATCTTTGGGATCAACAACTGTGGAGGATGAAGGAAGCAGGCTTGGGCAGGGAAGAAGCTGGGTTGCCATGGTGATGCAGCCACAACAGAACTCTCACTCTGGAGCTGAGATGGCTGCCAGAGTTGGTACTGCCATAATACAAGGGGGCTGGGCCCAGAACCCACCAGCGATAGGGGCAGGGTAGCTATGAGGAAGGTGCAGAGGACCAAACATCTGTGTTCTCTCAAATTTGTGTATTCAAACTTTAATACTCTGTGGGAGGCTATTTGGAGATGGGGCCTTTGAAAGAGAATTAGTGTTAGATGAAATCCTGATGGTGGGACTCTCATGGTGGAACTATTGTGTTTATAAAAAGAAGGAAGAACATCAGTGCTCACCCTCTCCATTCAGTAAGGACTCAGCAGGCTATAAAGTGAGCCACCAGGGGTTGAATCTGCCATCACCTTGATCTGAGACAGTGACAAATAAGTGTCTGTTAGTTAAGTCACACAGTCTGTGGTGTTTTAACAACCCAAGCTGACTAAAACAGAAGGGATCCTGACTTTGGGTACAATGGCTCCTTAGGATCGGTGGTTGTTCTTGGGCTCAGCTGGCACTTACCAACACTTCTAGCACCTAGGGGAACAGAATGAATGCCTGTCCCAAGCGGAAGCCTGGGTGACATATATAGCATTCACTATGTAAAACTAATAAATTGAAAAAATAGTACTAAGGGAGGTAAATGGCACAGAAAGCTGCTAAAACATTTAGATCCAGTAGAAGGAAGTGGGTATGTGTAGGAGAGAAAAGTTCTTCCTGTTAAGAGCCATTCGACATATTGATTTTAACTATGTGTACATACACCATTGATAGCATTAATAATTAATTCAGGAAGTAAATGAGAGATAACACTGTACTCAGTTAATGGAAGCAAAGTGTTAAGTATAGTACAGTACCTTTGGTATTGATGGTATGTAATAACATATACACATACCAATACCTGTTTCAGGCAGAATGTGGAGACATGTTCTAAAAAGATGATAATAATAATAAAACAATAAATGGAACTCTTTCTGGGTGGCCAGCATTGTGCAAAATGACTTTAGTACCTTTAGTTATATTTTCTGTGACTCTGTGAAAGAGGCTCATCCTCATTTTGATAAAGCAGAAACTGGCATTAGAGAAGTAGAATCCATTGCTCATGGTCAAAGAACCTAGTAAATGACAGAGCTAATGTTTGATTTCAGATCTGAAGTCATGCCTTTCATTCTTAATGCCTTTTATTAAGCATCACTCTCTTCTCCATGTACTCAATAGCTTAAAATATGTTTACACGCCAATTATTGGGTGGCCTGCATGGCCTTTCCTCCAATGGTTCCCTTGCCACAGGATGCTAAATGCCATCAAGAAGCTTTGAATTTTATTTCTCTGGTTTTCTGTGTATGTTTTAAAGATTAACAGTACTTTAAAAAAAATCCTGTATCACACATGCACAGAAAAGTTCCTTTTATTTTTTATTTTTGTCCCAAATGAATCAGCTGAGAAGGGACTATCACTGGAAGTGAATGAGCAGCTCAAAGTCAGCCTGTGTTCTGCTTCTGTGTCACTGTGGGCAAGTCTCTTACACACACACTGTGGCTTTGAGCTCAGAAAGTGGGAAATAACATTGCTGCCTCCCTTGCTGAGTACTTAGAGGATGAAATGGACCCAGAACCTGTGCCTGACTCTCTGCAGGTGTCAGTCGCTATTAGTCAGTGTGACATTTTCCAAAGAAAAACAAAACAAAACAAAAACAAAAGCAGAGTTTCAATAATCAAGTGCTGCTGGCTGCTTCTAAAGAACAAAGCTCCCTTACTACTTTACATATCATCCATTTTCTATGTTTCAGTCCTTTATCTTTTTAGTTTTGTTTTTCTCCTCCCTCTTAAATATAGAAGTGAGCAACCTTTCAGCTTTTACAAAGGCATTTGATGTAGCTGTGGATTTGCCCTGTGTTTGTTTTCTTTCATTCCTCTCCCTCCCTCACACACACACTGGATAACTTTATTATTCAGTGATAATGGAATCAGGTATTATGCTGCTGCTGGTCTTCTCCAGCCTTACTTTTGGAAGAGAAAACAAGATTAATAAATTATAATTATTTGTACATGTTTATCTTCTTTTGCAGGAAGACAGCATTTCATAACCTTTTAGGTTCGTGTTAGTAATATATTCCCAAAGTGTAAATGATAATGTTTACACACTTTGGTATTAACAGGCTTTCACTTACCCTTGCTAAATTTCTGTTTGCCATGCTTAACCCTGTATTTTCTGCTTAGGGAGGTTAGAGAAATAGAGTATGTTAGTCACATTTAGCCAGAATGTGTTTGTTTCCATAGTTTGTCTCACTATTAGAAATGGAAATTGTGTGTTCCCTGCCTACTACGATGGTCTATTTTGAAGGTCCTAGAAAAGTAAATTGTTCTGAGAATTTGAGCTGGGGACAATGGGGCCGAATCCTGTGGCATGTAGGGACCAGAGTCTTTAGAATAGCTGACACCTGGTGCAATGATGCGCATTCTTCCTGGGAAATGTGGGGTGAGAGCTCTTGGAGAATAGCTAAATGCTTATTGACTTGAGTTTAGTTTCTTAGCTGGAACCAAGGATGATTTTAAGATTGAAAAAGAAGTGCTTGAGTATATAACTGGGGACTATAATCAGATCAGCACCAGCTTATCCATTTTAAATCTCCAGTTAGCCAAAGCAGAACCCATTTTGGATTAACTGCCTTTGGAGGTTATCTTGGTCTCTGCCACCTTCTATTATTCTTAACTGTATTTCAATTTCAAAAAGTACCCAGCCTCGGTTTAGACTGAGATCTTATAGCAAAGGATGATCTCTTTTTGCACACAGGAAGGAGATTAAGATGTGGATCACAGCGCTGCTTTAACAATTTCTGCCAAAGTTCACACAAGTTTATGACTATCAATGCGATTTCAATCATGACACTGTGACTCAGGCTGAGTCTTTTGCTACTAATTGACTAATTGGGTTAATCATAAAGCCAGGATGATTTTATTTACCATTCCATTTGCCAGTGTTAATCCTAGATCTGATATCAAATAGGGCTGTTTATGAGGATTTTTTTTGAAATCTAATTTACTGAGCACTTGAAGGGAGCTTCCTTTTAATTTTGCTTTTACAACAGAGTAAATTTACATGGAACAGATTATAAGAGAAGTTGAAATGTTGATTCCAAGAAAACTGATTTTTTAAAAAAATAATTATTGTGGGTCTATGAATATTTGCTTCACAATACTTTTAAAGAAATGAACATCTTTTTTAAAAGGAAATTTCCTATGTTAAATAACTCAGTGGTTTGGGATGGTGCAGTCACACCTTATAAACTAGTGTACCTTGTGAGTAAACTTCTAATACTTTAGTGATTGCTAGCCAAACTAAGTTCATTCAACAGAAATCATAAAATAAAAAACAATCGGTTTTATGCTATTTTGTTTTGTTTGTCATGGTGTGTGAAGTTATGGACAACTACTTTGAAGAAAACGAGAGACCTTATGGTAGGCAATGTTGATTTCCTGTTGTCTTGTTTTGAAATCCTGTGTTGCTTGTATTGTTTTGTTCTGATCTACTTTGTTCTGTTCTGTTTTGTTTTATTCTCTTCAAAATAAAAAAAAAAAGCATTATCACTCCTCAAGCCTTTCAAAATCATCACAAATTTGTAGAATGAGAAAAAACGTCCTTTCTAAAACTTTAACATTATTTTAAGATAGCAGTTGTTTCTTGGGGCAAATGATACTAACCTCTTTTCCATGACCTTTTATCAGGAAAATCCCTTGAGTCAGGGCTCTGAATAGTGCTTGTTGTCTCTAAAAGTTGTGAGAAATGGTAGTTGACGGTTGAAGGTCGCTGTTTCTGTCAGCCGTGTGAGAAACAGGTCTGTAACGCATCTGTGCGGACTCCCAAGGATGCTCTCCGTGGTCTAATTGCCCTTGTGACCTTTTTGGCTTCAGAATGAGCAGTAGAGCTGCCCAGGATGACGTAACCCCGACTCTTGTAAAGGCTCAAAAGGTCATCACTGTGCTTCCTACCTTCTATTTTCTTTTTTCTCTCACTCTCCTCCCATTTCCCAACGCAGCACAGCACTCTACTGTGGTTGTAATAGGAATGAAGATACTGGTAATCATAGCTTGAAATGCACCTTACATTCTTTCTCTGTCTTTCCTTTCTTTCTACTTCGATTATAATTGCATCTGCCCATAGCAAATGAGTGGATTCATGGAATGACAACAATTACCTGATACTTTGTGTCTTAGTGGTCAGGTCAGTGTAATTCTTTGGCTTGTCTTTAGTATAACAGTGCAGGCCTCAACAGAGCATTCTGATAGGGGTTCTTTTGACAGAGCTGAGTCAAAATGTTAAGTTTCTTATCATTACATAATGAGGAAAAATGAATCTGACTGGAATTCTGAGCTGTACCCCATGCTTGACACTGGTCCCATACCTGCTATCTCTGTCCCATCCCTACATCACTAGTGTCTTTCTCTTTACTCTCGTGTTTATCAAAAAGGAAATATGAGACATGGACTATCTATTTACTGGATTTTTAAGTCAAGAATTCAATATTTTATTTCTAATTAAAATAGCTCCTAAGTCAATGTAAATTTGCCTAAATTCAATGACCCCAATGCCATAATGGGTACATTAAAATATTTTATGCCACTCCCTTGCATATACAGAGTAAATGTTCAACAAACATTTGCTGAAATGTTGAAATTTGATTCAGACATTTGAAACTTTTGCTTAGAAAAAGGTGGTCTGTACACTCTCATTACAGTGACTTAAAAATCCAATCTTATTTTCATGACTCTCAGACATCCTATGTCTCCTTTCCTCCTTCATAACTAGTAATTGAATTCCAGGATGTGGGCTCTGCTACTAAATATTCACTTGCAATTTGCATTGAAATGTCAAATACATTATTTGGGAATACTCCAGGTAACTTAGGAGGTATTTAATTTAAAAACCTTCCTGAGGGAAAAACTTAGTCCACATCAAATGAAACAAGATGTGCCATAGAACTTTTAGAAGTCAAGTGGGCAAATAAGGTGCTTAGAACTTCAAGAAAGAACAGGGAAGAATCCCTATGCTAAATGATGACCTATCAGAGAATTTGGAAATAATGATTTCATACCTACCTTACATATATGACTTCTAGATAAACATTAAACCACAAATACTGAGACCAGTAAATATGGTGTCTATATTACCCTCTTTGGGCAACAATAACAGAAAACCACATGCTGGACTGCTTAAACAACAGAAATCTATCTTCTTATAGTTTTGGGGATTAGGAGTCAACCATCAAGGTGTTGGCAGGTTTGGTTTCCTCCGGGGATCATATGGAAGAGTCAGTCCCAGGCCTCTCTCCTTGTCTTTCAGACAGCCGCCTTCACTCTGCATCTTCACACTAGATTTTCTCTTGGGAACCTGCATTCCTGGCATCTGTGTTTGTCTGAATTCCCTCTTCTTGTGAGAACAACAGTTCCTTCAGATGAAAGCCTATTCTCAGGACCTCACTTTAACTTAATCACCTCATTAATGATCTTATGTCTAAATGCAGCCACTTTTAGAAGTATTGGAGTTAAGGCTGCAAAACATATGATTTGGGGGGTGAAGCAGTTCAGCCCATCACAATGTCTAGAAGCTTTTTTGGAAACAGATGATCTAGGAAGTAAGCATCAAGTACTTACCATAATGTGTTTGGACCCCTCAGAATTGAAAGACACGTAGTGTGACTCTCAAAGGAAGGTCCACTGAGCCATGTGGCAGTTGTCTTAGGTGAAATGGACAAAGTTATTCACAAACCAAGTAGTCTCACACATTAGCCATTTCCATCATCACACCAAAGGCTCTCTTTCTTAGGACCTGTTGTTGTGCTCCCATATTACATGTTCAAGAATGCATTCCTATCTGTGTGTGAAGATCCCGGGGCACACACTATATGAAGATCAACAAGTTCTATTAATAATGATTCATTCCTCAGTTACAAATAGATCCATGTGTGTTATGCCCTTGTATATTCATGTCCAGGCAGAAGGGCTTGTTTCTAGAACATGCCACACCAGAGAATGGTGATGTAACCTGAGATAGTTGCTATAGATCTCCAAATCATGTTCTCTTCTCTGTAAAGAGAAGATAGGATGATCAAATAGTGTGAGCTGGTGTCTTAGATCATTTGGGTTGCTATGACAAATTATCATACACTAGATGGTTTGTGAACAATAGACATTTATTTCTCTCAGTTCTGGAAGATAAAAGTCTAAGATCAAGGCTGGCTATTTCTGTGCCTGGTAAAAGGCCAACTTCCTAGCTTGCAGGTGACCATCTTCCTGTTGTGACCTCAAATGATAGAAAGGAAAAGAGACTACCCTTTTTGTTTTTAATAAAGAGAATGTTCCTAATCATAAGAGCTCTATTCTTATGACTCTAAAGATCACCTCCTAAAGATTTCACCTCTTTATACCATCACCTGGAGTAAAGGTTAGGATTTCAACATATGAATTTGGGGTGGGGCTGGGAGTGGGATGGTGTAAATATTTAACTCTTAGCAGGAGAAGTTAATGAGCTCATATTATAAAGTGCAGCAAGCATGTAGCATACTATGAGGGCTTCATATAAGTAAGTTTTAAAGATGATATAATAATTGCACCCTTAAATCTAAACTAAGTTAGTCCCATCCCCTTCCCTACACATATGATTAAAAAATAACATTTTTGTAGAAATTGAAATAGCCAACATGTATGATTGCTTTCATTTATCTGAAGCTGAGAGGCTTCAGATATGGGGAGAGGCCCCAAATAAAGTTCCTGAATAAAGCCAGGAAAAGGCACTGCTTGCCTCAGTAAGTCTTGGCATCTCTCAGAGAAAAGGTTGGGAAGGAGAAGCGCTTGAGAAGACCTTTGATTTATTGTTTTGTGTGTTAATCGTTAGCTCTAAAAGGCTTACTGGGTGATCCTAACTCTTGACTGGTTCCCTAGGAGGCCAGGTATACTGTGCCACAAAGGGGCTGAAAACTGGCATTCAGATTCTGTCTTTGCCCCTTTGAGCTGGGAAAGTTCATTAACTTCTCTGAGCCTCAGTTTTCTTACCTGCATTTGAGACTCCAGGGAAGTGAGATGGCTGAGTGCACTGGTGAGCTTAACTCTATGGAACCAAAGTGTGCAAATGTTTAATTTTTTAAAGTGCCAGAATAGGTAACTGGAAAGAAACTGCTAAGAGTTCCCCTCCACTAATTTTCATTAGCGTAGTGGTTAAGATATAGGCTTGAGGGCCAATTTTCTGAGTTTTCAGACTTTACTTCTTCCATACACCAGCTGGTTAAAGAAGCTATTTAATATCTCTGTTCCTCCATTTCCTCATCTGTGAAATGGGTATAACGATTAGCAGTACCTGCTTCATTGTGTGATTGTGAATATTAAATCAGCATATGTCAAGATCTTAGAAGGAAGCTTGGCACAAAATATGTAACTATGTGTGTCTGTGATTATTACTATTATAGTGTTAATATCATTGATCTATATCAGCAAACCAAGGTAAAAATAGTTCTAGACTAGACTCTGAGAAGATTTAAGGTCTCTTTTTCTTTGAACAAATGACATTACCTCTCCTGTCTTCCGGGATCACTGAAGATATTGCTGCTTTGGACCTTGTCTTGATAACAATCAGGATCATTCTTTGCTTAGAAAATATCAGTTATTTAATTGCTTTGGGAGGTGAAATGAGAAGTAGAATGTAAGTTTTACAAATAAAATCCTAAGAACAATTTCAGCCTTCAGGCTAATCTGGTTATTTACAGGTTGTTCCTCATAAATAATCCAGTATTTTAATCACATTAATTCATTTTGTTAACATCTTACATAGTTTTTTCTTTATATTTTCACCAGGAGGAAAAAAACAGAATTATGAGCTCCTAGACAGTTCACTGGCAAGATATGTAGGAGTTCGCAAACCCTAAGAAGACTTAAGTTAAAATGCTGGCTTCAAAACTAACCCAAGTGAGATAAATTTGAAGTGTTTTACTCACATTTTACTTTTCCTTTCTATCCCTTAGGTTGCATTCTGCATAGGGCAGAACTCAGAAAGGCCTTCAAGAGGTGTCTTTTTATAGCTTTTCCTCCCTATTACTTTAAAGAAACTCTGTGGTTCTTCCCCTCTTAGCTTAAAGAAACTGTTAATATAGTTCCATGACCTTTCGTTAAAGGAATAAAGTATTATTTTTAAATGTGACAGGGATGTGACAAACAGTTCTTCATAGGAATTTTCCTAGAACTGGGAACTGACTGGGGTTAATGTCTACAGGTAATGGCCTCTCCCAGTGCGTCATTAATTCCCAGGAATTGGCCTGTGCTTCAATTGCTATTGCTTAAGTAAACAATAAATAACATCACACAGATATGTAATGAACTATAAAACAGCCGCTTCTCACCCTGCATTGTGGGTCCGCCTGCAGCACATACAACACTACGGTAGTCCCATTAATCACCTCCCAACTTGATTGATTAGTTTCAATCAGCATCCTGTCCCCTATTTTCTTTGAAAATAGATTAATTCCATACTTATGAGGTCAGGGAATAAAAGCATGAACGTTAGACCCAGTAAAAATGGTCTGCGCTCTACCGAGGTTTTGATTGCTCTCTCTTCCCCGCCCTCCTTCTCGTTCCTCTTGCATTTTGTTTCTATGAAGCATTTAGTTGCATCTCACACTATGGCGAATATTAAGATTTGTGTTGGGAGGATTGGCTAGTGAAAACTGAATTAATCTTTCAAGAATGAGAACTATTTTAGTTACATTAATACGTAAGGTTTATTACCTGCTGGGTACCTTCACCACCATTCCTTGGTTATGTTGCTTGACTTCTCCACAGCCTCTGATCCAAGTCATCATTTCCATTTTCTTGGTTTCTATTCTTGTTTCATTCTCTTCCTGCCTTGTTAGCTACTCCTTCTCGGTGTCTTCTGCTGTTTTTCCTTTTATTTTTTTATTATGGCAAAATGTACATAACATGAGGTTTACCATTTTTCCTGTTTAAGGTGCTCAATTCAGTGGCATTGAGTAAATTCAGTGTAGTATAATAATCACTATTGTCTACATTAAAGCTTTTTAATTACCCAAAAGAGGAATTTATGACTATTAAGTAACAATTTGCTATTCCTCCCACTTAGAATCCACAGTGGCAATCTGTTCTACTTTCTGCTTTTGTGACTTTGCCTATTATAGACTCTTTTTATAAGTGAAATCACACAAAATTTATATTTAATTATGGGTTATGTCACCTAGCAGATTTTCAAGGTTCTCTCATATTGTAGTGTGGACCAGAGCAGAATAATATCCCATTGTCTTTAAATAATACATTATGTTTATCTGTTCACCTGTTAAGGGGCATGTGGACAGTTTCTACCTTTGAATTATTGTGACTAATGCTGCTGTGAACATGGAGTGAAATTGTTTTTGTTCCTTTTTAATTTACAGAAAAAATGTAAGACAAAATTTCATGACAAAATAATAGGAGAATAAAATAGTCAATACATTACATGTTGTTATTTTTAAAATAGTTGCTCAGGGTACAAAATATGAGCATAAAAGTTTCTCCAGTGAATATTAGCACAAACTTTCCTTTTTAAGGAACTAAGAGACACTAATAATATAACCAACTTGCACTTTCCCCTTTTCCCTACTGTCCTTTCCCCTTTAACCCATGCTAGGCTCTTTTCCCTTTTGAACAATGTCTTTCGATTTCACAATATCTACTGTACGTTTTAGAGCTTGCTGACTTTTTAGTTTCTTACAGTAGGGAGACTCTATAATGTTTACATTTTTGAGTCTGATTTATTTCACTTATGAATATGGTCTCAAGTTGCATCCATTTACCCACAAAAGTCTCAAGTTTTATCCTTCTTTATGGCTAAGTAGTACTTCATTGTACAAAAATACCACATTGGTTTTACCCATTCCTTGATTGATGGCCATTTGTGTTGTTTCCAAGATTTAGCTATTACAAATTGTGTTGCTATAAACATGGGTGCACACTGTGGAATGATGTTCTTAGATACCTAGAAGGGGAATAGCTGGGTCAAAATGGAATCTCTAATCCTAGTTATCTGAAGAATCTCTACACTGATTTCCATAGTGGTTGTACCAGTCTACACTCTCACCAACAATGGGGAAGTGCTCCTTTTTGCCCCGCATCCCAGCCAGTGTTTGTTATTGGTTGACTTCTTGATGGTAGCCTTTCTCTCCAGGGTGTGATGGAATCTCAGTGTTTTAATTTGCATCTATCAAATGACCAATGATGTTGAACATTTTTTCATATATTTATTTGCCATTTGTGTTTCTTCATCTGAGAAGTATGTCTTCATCTCAGAAACCTAGTTTTTGATTGGACTATTTTTTTGTGCTTAAGGAACCACCAAACATTCCCACAGTAACTTCTGCACTGTTTTACACTCTTATTAGCAATTAGGATTCCAATTTCTCTACTACCTCCTAATACCTGTTGGTTTTCTTCCCTTTTTCATTGCATGTGAAGTGGCATCTCATTGTTATTTCTTCCATTTTGTCTCCCATATTTGCCATCATTGGGTTACCTGTCAAATATTGAAATCATGTGCCAAGCTCCTCCTCCCCTAAGAACCTTGAACCTGTTTCTCCTACAGACTGCCAATGGCCTCTCCATTCTACCAGTTCCTCAAGTCTCAAATCTTGAGTTCATCCATTATTTTTCTCTTTCTATGGCTCTCTACATCTACCAACAACTTCTGTTGATTCTACTTTTCAAATGCACCCAGAATTTTGGTTGCATCTGTGTTCATACCGTGCATGCACAGAAAGGACTTCTCCATATTGTGTCTGCTGAACCTGCGTATCAGTCCCCTTCATCTGCTCCATTCTCCTCGACATATGAATTTGTTAATTTTTGTCTCCTGACCCTTAATATGAGAGCAGAAACTTGCTAGGTTTATCTCCTTTGACTAGAATAGTACTGATTCCATAAATAATTGTTAAATTGATGATTGAATAATAGGTGAAAGATATAGTACCTGCCCTCAAGGAGCAATAATGTCAAGATTTTATATATAAATATATAATATATGCATTTATAAGAATATAGATATACACATATAAGTATGTAGGTATATTTTCAACCTTCCTGGATTTTTTCATGGAATATGGATTTTGTTTAAATATATTCCGCTTCATCATGTGACCAAAGTATGACTGACCCTAAAGCAATTTTGCCATATGTTGGAAACTTTGCTTCTGAAAAAGAGGATATTGGTGTTGTAGTCACTTTCCCATCACTTGGGCAAAATACCCACTACCCACAACTTTAAGTAGGAGAGATTTATTTTAGCTCAGTTTCAATACCAGTTCAGCTGGCTCCAAGACAGATATATCAGGGAGAAAGGGAATGGCAGAAAAAATCTGCTCACTTCATGGCAGGCAGGAAGCAGAGACAGAAGGGAGGAGCCAAAAGCAAGAATATAGCCCTGGTAACTACCTCCAAACAGGCTCCATGTCAGTACACACTGCTACTGAGCTCTGATCAATGGTGAATCCACTGAAGACTATAATACCACATAGTCCAATCACGCTCCAAATACATGAGAGTTTTGGGGGACATTTTGTATCTAAACCATAGCAGTTGGCAACCTACCTGATCAGAAATTATTGTTACAACAAATGTACAGCCTTGGCTTTAAAGAATCCCTCTTTGTTGAGGGCCTCCTCAGATACAATTATTCGTTCTTTTGATATTGCTATTAATTTCTTAAGAAATGTGTATTCAGTAAGAGAAGAGAAATGCTGCTACTAAAATTTGAAATGTGTTTTTGTAATTAAAAATGCATGGCACATGAATAGTACATAATTACATTATTATAACCACAGAATTGTTTTACATGTACTCATGATTAAGAATTCTATTAAATTTTAGGCTCCTTGAAGGCAAAACAAAGCCTTAGGCAACTCTGTATTCTCCCCTTACTTAATAGACGCTCAGTAAATAATTGCTAGATAAAGATACCAGATTCTTATTGCAAAGGAAAATTTCCCTTTTCCTTTGTTCAAGACAGATGTGGGCTTAAGGTAAGGCCTTTACCAGACGGGTGGCATTGGACAGATCATTTTTAGATGTGGAGCTGTAAAAAAGTAAAAAGAAACAGTAGGCTCCCTGCTCTTCCTGTTTCCATTAACTTACATTTAATCATATTCAAATAAATTACAAGCTGTAGCACAGGTATTGGTAGCATCCACTATGACTCTTACTGTAACTCATTATAACTCGTAAAGTGTACACTTTTATAGAATCCAAGAATAATAAGAAAAACACAGTGTATATTTAGGTAAAACAAACTAAGCTTTTGAGCTACAACTGTTCCAGCTCCAGAGCCAGAATCCAGCCAAATCAATCCACAAACTTTGTCTGCTTTAATATGACTTTTCATGAGCTCATACTATCTTTCCATATAGGCTCTCTCAGAATTTTCACCTATGTATAATTTAATTCTTCAATGATATTTTTTAATTTTTTTATTTAAAGAGAAACAAAAGCATGTAAAGGATAGAGATAATACAGAATTGCAAAAAAAAGATAAACAATAAGAAATCACCAGTTAATAAGTTACATATTGTCCTCCTAGAAATAGTTGTTCAAGTTACAAAATTAAAGCATACAAAGTAGGTAGTCAAACAATAAGAGTGTAAACAGATATGCATGCATGAGTCTCTACATGTATTTCTATCCTTTCTGTATTAGAGGGAAAAACAAAACATAGCAAGACAAAACAAAACAAATTCCTATAAAAACATGAAACCAAAAAGTCATATAAAATCACAGTACAAGGTGATCTACAATGATTGCTGTGTTGTTTCTTATTATCTTCAATAGAATTGTCTATATCATCAGGCATCATTGAATAGAGCAGTATAATTGAATATAGCAGTACATACCAATATTAGTAAAAATAAAACATTGTAGACAGTATAAAACTTCAAAGGCAGGTAGTAATCAAACCAGAGTGGATATTCTAGTGAATCTTGTCATCTTCAGTGCAGTTGCCTATACTCTTAGACTTGATACTATCAATCATAACAGCTTTGAATAAAATCTGTCAATACAAAACAGCAATCTAACAAACCAGATTCGATTACAATCAGTCATGGTAAAACAGTGTAGGTTTTACAGAGCTTTAGATTAAGTTAATAGGAAATTAAGGATGATTACCATACTATATCCTGTTATTTCCAGCATTACTGTCTGTGCCCTCAAATCTAGTACAGGTAGAATGACTGGAACAGAATATAATACATCTAAGCAGAGTAGTGTGAGTAATTTGGGTTTTAAATCCTGGTACACTATTAACAATATAGTGTATCAAGGCCATCTATGTTAGAGATTCTAGCCATCCTTCTCTGCCTCATCTCTGCTATTTTTCTGCCTTTGTTTGTCTAGTTTTCTCTTTTTTTTTCATTTTTTTTTATTTAAAGAGGAAAAAACAGGAAAAAGGTAGAAATATTACAGAATTTCAAAAAAAGAAGATCAATAGTAAGAAATCACTAGTTGATACATTACATATTGTTCTTTTAGAAACAGTTATTCAAGTTACAGATTTAAAACACACAAAGTGGACACTAAAGCAGTGAGAGTGCAAGCAGATCGGTTCAACAATCCAATAAGAACCTAGAAATATGGTCATCAATCCCACACATCTAAACATACATGCAGCTATATCTTTTATAGCGCTTCCTATTTCCTCTTTTTTTAAATAGCAATTACACATTTTTAAAATTTTATTTAAAGAGAAGAAAAAACAAAACAAAACAGAAACAAGGGTAAGCAACAATACAGAATTCTAAAAGAAAGAAAGAAAAAGGAGAATGAGAAAAAGCCCCACTAAGAAATCAGTAATTTATAAATTATGTACTGTCATCCTGGATGTAGTTGTTCAAGTTACAAAGTTAAAGGGTACATAGTAAATATTCCAACAGTCAGACTACAAACAGTTTTACTTAAAGATCCAACAAAGATTCAGCAATATGGTCATCTATTTTACACACTCAAACGTACATGCAGTTATTAGTTTTCTCTTTCATTCTACTTCCTGCCCCACTCATTGAGGCCTTTCTGCCACTGTTCCTAAAATCCTGGTATTTTTTTCTCTCTCTCTAGAATGTCCTTCAGTATTCTCTGTAGGATTGGATTGGTGATCACAAACTTCCCCACTTCCTCTTTGTCATGGAAGTATCTTGTTTCTCCATTAATTTCTAGTGACAGTTTTGCATGGCACATCAATCTGGGCTGGAGGTTATTTTCTTTCAGGTCTTGGAATACTTCACTCCAAGCTCTTCTTGATCTGATGGTCTGTGTCGAGAAGTCAACTGTGATTCTGATGGGCTTACCTTTATAGGTAATCTGTTTCTTTTCTCTTATGGCTTTTAATATTCTGTTTTTATATTGAATATCTGGTATCTTGATTATTATATGTCTGGGTATAGATCTGTTTTGGTTGTAGGTGGCTGGAGTTCTGTATGCCTCATATAACTGAATGTCATTTTCTTTTCCCATGCTTGGGAAATTTTCCTTAATTATTTCTGTGAATAGCCTTTGTAATTTGCCTGTATATATTCATGCTTCTTCATTCACATTTCTTATTCTTAAATTATAGATTCTCTTATCATCTTCTAGCCTTTGTATTGTTACTGTTTACTTGTTATTTTTAAGAGATCTTTCCTTTCATGATCACACATTGCAAACTTGTCTTTAAGTTTTGATTGTCTATCCTTAGTTTCTTTTAAGGAGTTTTGCCAGCTTTCAATGGAGTTTTTAATTTCCTGGTAATCTCTTTGAATCTGCTTCATGTATTCTATATTTTCTTTATATTCTTTATTGAATGTTTCTCTCCTTTTTTGTGTGTTCCTCCCTTCTTCCATCTGTATCTTCCTGAGAGATGCTTCCTGAGAGCATTTCTTTTATTACTCTACTCATATCTTGCTTTACCTGATTTAATATTTCAGTTTTGAGCTCATCTACAAGGTCCCAAAGATATCTCTTAATGTCCATTGAAGCCATGTCTGATGTTGCGTGTTTGCTGCCCTCAGTCTCCCTTATTTTTCCCTTTCCTGAATCAGTGTTCTCAGAGTTCTGGGCTATAGGGGTCTCCTCCTGCCTCTCTTTCTTGTCATGGTCCTGTCTTCCTCCACACAGGTTACAGTGCAGGTCCCAGCCCCCTTCTCTGTTGGCCATGTTTCTTCCGAAGCACATTGGTGAGGGACTTCCACCCTCTCCTGCCTGCTTTTGTCACTGAGGCATAAGCAGCAGCTTCATATGCCTACCCTTCCCCACCCATTCAGCCAAACTTCAGGGGCCTTCACCCGGTTAGTGCTTGCTAGGCACAGGGAATCTATTTGGGACGGCTCATTGGGTCCCGGCCAGGGGTGCGGCCCAGTCCAAGCAAATCCCATGATTCTGCTCTGGGGAGGGAGCAACCAACTGAAGTCACTATCTCTCCCAGTTCAGGCTCCCCTTGCCTGATTCCAATGTGTTACCCATTTGGTCTCGCCCTTCCTGTGACAGTGGGTCTCATTGCCGGCACTGACTATGGATTAATGAAGGTCCCTTTGCTGGCTCTGCTCTCCGTTGGGCTCACCAACCCTCACTTCAGTGCTGCTGTGCTTCCTGTGAGTGGCAGCGGGAACGAGTTCAGGCAGCTCTGTTGGCCCGCATGGATTCAGGCCGTTGCAAACTTGGCGGGTTGCAGTGAACGAAAACACTGTACTGTAATTTTTAGCTGCTTAATTGTAGTCCCGAAGTATTTGATGAGATTTTTTACATTTTAATTTCTTCCTGTGTCAAGAGGATCCATCTCCCTCTGTCTGGGTCTCTCCAGGGTATTTTATTCTGTCGTATGAGTTGTTCTTCCCGGGAGGCTTTGTATTTTGTTGCTCACTGATCGGCCATCTTGACTTCTCCCTCAATGATATTTTAAAGTTAAAATCCCTTAAAGAAATATTCTCTAAGTCTACGGTAGACCAATTTTTTAATAAACAAATCATTGTGACACAGTCATTTTTGAGGAATTATTAGATTCTGAAAATTAGAGAAATTGAAAAATCTTGTTTCTAGATGATTTTAATTTTAATTTGTTTTCCTAGGTGAGATCATAGCTACTAAAATCTTAAAATAAGTATATAACAATACATTCGTTTTACAGGTTGGAAGTTGCTCTGAGAAAAATATGACAATTTTGGTTTTTGCTCTTTTAAAAATTGGAATACTCACTGAGTTTGATGGTGAATACCTGTAATCCCAGTCCTTCATCATAAAATATTTTTAGCCTTTATTAAATACAAGAAAATCATTTTTGTTATTCCATGTAAAGAAAAAATTATTTTGTGGGAAGTCAACAGAAAAGGAAAGACACATGCAATATGTTGCTTTGTGAGTTTTTAATTGTAAGCAATAAGAAGTAATTTTGTTATGTGTCTTAAATTTGATGTTACCTCTGAGACTTTAAGAGCGAACTTCCATTTTTAATTTATATCTGTACACATCATAACCATGGACCTCTGTCTGATAGTTCAGGTGACATATTTAGGTTAGAGAAATTCGTCTGACTCTCCAAGCTTTTCTTATCCATATAATGTCAACAGTTCTGAGCCAGCTCTGTGACTTGCTAGTTTTGTGATCTTGGGCAAAGGTATAGCTTCTCTTTTCCTCCATTCATTCATCTATAAGTAGGGATAATAGTAGAAGCACTGCCACAGAATTGTTCTTAGGATTAAAATAATTCATATTCAAAATACTAATAGGTCTACTATACTCATGTATTTCATATATATTCATGTTGTACACACATGTCTTGAAAATAGTGCCTTCGACTTTATATGTGCTCTGAAAGTATTAACTATGACATTAATGGTGGTGCTGATGATGTTGGTGTTCAGAGCCTCCCAAGATATCAAGAAGAAAAAAAAAGTCCAGTCATTTTTTTACATCATGATGGGCAAAATGATAATAGGCAGCAGAAGATAATATTCAGTACTCAGTGGAAGAGGGTTTTAAGTTTATTGCCGAAGCATATTTATGTCTTTTTTTAGAAATGACTCTAAGAACTGTTGATGCAATGCATTCAAATTTAATAGTTCCGTTTTATAAAATCCCACTGAGCTCTTTGAGATAAGAAAAAAAGTCAACTAAAAAGAGAATAAATGGCCAGAAGTCACACATTGAGAGAGGTCAAAGAAAATAAATATGTTCAGCACTAGGCCTAAAGGTTGAAAAAGATTAATTTAAATGGCTCCACTTAGAGAACATGACAAAGTTCCAACACTTTGTGGCAGACACAGTATTTCCTTCTTGAAAGTTGTGTTCAGATACATTCTTTCTTCACTTTTATGTAACCTATATAGATGGGCATCAGTTATCTGCACTCAACTATAGCTGGAAAAGAGAATATGAATATAGAAGATGCCATCCAAGTTAATGATGCTATGGGTTATAATGCAATAAAATAATAATCCATCTCTGCTCCTAGTACGGTACTTTTTAATTCAGCCATGACATCCTATATGGAGATGTTTATCCTGCACTTGTCCTTAGCTGTAGAAATTATTCTCTTGAATTCAGCAGGGGACTATCAATGTCTCACCAATGGAGTTGTATCAGCCTTCGTGATTAAAAGGATTACTTATTTGCTTACTCAAAAAAGATTAATGGTAGACAACAAAAGCATCATTTAAAAATCATGTGTCATAACTTTCTAGAGCCTAAGGAAGAAAATATAAAGGATATTAGGGCCACTGTAAGTAGAAACACTTTATTCAAAAATTAAAACCCTCATCCAGCAAGTAATCCCTAATGGATGAATTCTGAATTAACATTAAACAAACAGTTGTTTTCCAGTAACACGCTACTATTGTGTTTTGGCATCTCTTTTATCTAGGGCCTATGAGAACAGTCTTATTCTTGCCGATTATTTGAGATGATTGTGTGTGTGTGTGTGTGTGTAATTGAAGTCTAAACTATGGAATTTTTTATAATTAACTGGATACTTAAACAAAACAACAAGACCCTCACTTTGGCCTTCTGTGAATGCTTCCCAAACTGCTACCCACTCCTGCAAGCAGTGATAGAAGGCAAAAATTACTTCAAAGTTATTTCTGTGTGAAACAAAATTAAGTTTCTTAAATTGAAGATATTTTCTAAAAAACAAAAACATTTAATCTCTTTCTTGCCTCTATGAGGTACAGATGGATAGTATCTTCTTATGTAATAATTAATTGTGATTAGCTAAATGACACACACACACACATGCCAACACTTTAGCATTCTGTAAATTCTTCTGTCATGATCATTTCATAAAACACATGTGAAATGCTGTTTGGGCCCACTTGTAGCTTTATTGCATTATCCTCCCAAACAATACAATCTTATCATTTGCTTTATTACTATAAAACCTGAAAATTTTCTCATTAAGCCCTGTGACATTCGAATATGTGTTCTGTTTACTGCCAGACCCTCCTAACTTTATTGATATATTTATATTAAACTGCCCAGGAAAGTTGCAAAGGCAGCAGTTATTGCAGTGAATTGAATTTTAGAGGCCATTCCCTGGATTTTTTCCTTCAAGATGATACAAATCATGCTGTCCGATGCCAGTGATAACTAGCCACCAGCCAAGTTCTTTCCAATAAATACAAAGTTTCTAATGAGATGGTGGCTTTCCTTTTATAGACTTGAAGAAATTAGCAATGTAGATTCTCCCTCCAGAAGTTTATTAGTTCAAATGAATCACAGTCTGGTATGTTGAGTCCATAGATCTAGCTAAAACAAACTGCACTGTTATGTGTGATTACAACCTTTTCTAAAATTAAGGTCATAAAGACAGTGTGTTTCCTTTTTTAACTACTTAATTTCAAGTGATCAAATGATCATGAGTTTTAATTCGGAAATATTTTTTCTATTTTCAATAGATTGTTCAAGAAGATTATAAAGTGAATTGCCCCAAATTATTTAACAGCTGAGAATCCCTTGCTGTATCTATATGCTCTAGTTATTTCTATCTATTTCTTAAATAGGAGTCTAAACAAATAGACCGTTGCTTCCCCACTGTATCCCAAAGTCTTCCAGCTCCCTGCCATGCCTGTGGCTCCACATGTCAGGAGTTGTGTCCGCTCATGTAAGAGTACTTTTGGGCTGGTGTGCCTTCCCCCTGCCTGCCTTCCTCACCTACTTCAGTCCCCTCTGAACTGGAATTGTGTCCTGGAACTCCTCATTGTCATAAGCTCATTTCTTGCCTCTGGATGTCCTAGGCATTGTGCCTTGACCACTGCTGCCCACTTGGCTTGATCACCTTTGGTAGGGACCACATCCTATTGGGCTATTAATGTGCACCTGATTTCCTTACCAAATCTTCAACTCCTGGTTTTTAACTCCTGGCTGTCACTGCCAAATCCTCAGTCACTCCTGGTTCTGACATCACCCAGCAACCTTCTTAGTCAATACGAGAAGCTTGGCATTTCTTTGATACTGAGAATCTTTATGAGAAAGAAAATTTTTAGAAGTGTCTACACGTGCCTCCAGCTATGTCCAGCCACTTACATAAGTTGAATATATAAATACTGCAGTGTGATAACATTTGATGGAATCCTTAATGAGTGTAATGAGTGAAAAGTATAAATACTAAGGCTTAAAATATAGAGTTCTTGAGATACGAAGACAAATGACAAAGGAAAATGGCGCTGGTTACTAACAGTCTTATTATAGGAATGTCTCAAGATAGCGTTAATTTGATTTTTGCTAGAAAATGACTTTTGATAAATTCTTAATTTCTTAATTCAGAGTTAAAATGGAAATCACTTCTTGAATTAACCACATAATTGTCGTCTTTACTATGTGGAATTCTCTGAGTGGTTCTTACAGTAGTAGTGAGGTGAACATATATTGCCCTGGCTGCTTTCCAAGTTTGCTGATCCCTTCCAGCCCACCAGATTGGCTCTGTAATTTCATCAGGAATGTATGTTCACTTTTTTTATATTTTCTCTTTGCTTTAGAGGCTCCATTTTAGAAAACCAAGAAATTTAACCTCTGTAAAATATCTCCTGTGCCTATGCATCTTGTTTTTAGCACATTTCCCAAGTGTCTGCCTATTGTTTTAGCAGATGTGCATAGCCTTGTAATATTTACATCAACTAAAATTTGAAATATCTGGTTTTGATGTACTGTTATTGCCTATGCTTTTTGTTTATTTAATTGGTAACATTCCATAATAATCTATTATCCTTGAAAAACACTATTTTTTTAAACTAGAAGCTTGTATTATAGTTATGTTATTTCCATATGGATGAATACAGTGATCTGCAGTCTAATTTATTCATCTGGAAACTAAAAACTTCATTTCTGAGGCAAATATAAGCTCACATATTCCCTTGTGGTAAATTTAAATGAATATTCTCATTGCTTCAAAATATCTCATGCGTACCTAGTTAAGAGACCTTGAAGCAAAATTGTCATTTCTGAGTTTCATCAGGCAAAATGTGCACTGGCCTTGCCTTCAAATTTACTGAAAGGAGAACGGCTGAGGTGAAATTTTTTTTCTTCTGGCATAGATTCCAGCAGATTATTAACATATGAGAGACATAGCTTCATTTGTGTGTCCTAAATTATGTGAATTGGACTCAGTTTGGTGTTATCCAATATTAATGCCAATGTTTTTTGGATTTATTTTGAAGTCACTCAGCATTTTCTAAGCTCTTCAAAGCAGGAGATAGGAGTGATAGGTCCTTGCTTTGAGCATCAGCTGCACTGAAATAGTCTGGTAGTTTGACATAGTTTAAAGACATGACCAGCTATATTCTGCAGACAGATTGATTTCTTAAGATATCAAATAACCAATATTTAAAATATTTGTAAGGATATTTACCTTCAGCTTTGGTCACCTAGGTATAGAATTGAGTAATTTCATGTACATTCACTGGGGAAGAAAAATAATTTATCACAGGAAATCTACTAATATAAGAAATTTAGCCAAGAGTTGTGATGGAATGTTAAGCAAATAACCTTCAAAAATTGTTCTGGTAGGTTTATTTGCATGTGCCTAGAAAGGACCTACTGACAACACTGAGAAACCACTTATGGCATGGGCTGCAATCATAAAGTTTTGTTACAGAAAGATTGCAATGACATGGCTAATTTGTTCTTGCCAATTGCCCATGGAAATGGAATGAAGCCTCGTTAACTTGAAAGAGAATGGATGTCCTCAATGGTGGAGGACAGAGCCTCTAAATAGCAGGTGTCAAGTCCTCAAAGTATATTTCTATCAGCTGGGGAAGTCAGGAAGCTTTCTAAAAATTACTTTATAAATCTTACTTTTGGATGATTTCTGAAATTGAATTCAGCTGAGCTTAAGCCTTTATTGCATTGAATTTTCATATAAGTCAAGGGCCAGCAGACATAAATAAGAATTAAAGAGACCCACAAATAGAGCATTAAGGGGAAGATATCCACTTATATTAACTTGGATACCACAATTGGACTGAGTCCAGAATTGTCATTGACAGGTTTCTCAGCATTGTCAGTAATGACAGCATCCCATGGTGATAGAAAAGAGGAATTTCCTGCTGTAGCTATTGTGACCAGTTTGTATTGGATGAAATGTTTTCCTGAGAAAAATGTGTAATATATATATATATATAAATATATCATAAATATATATGATAGTTATATCATAAATATATATATCATATATATCATAAATATATATATGATAGTTTTATAATATTTAGATCAACTAAAATTTGAAACACTGTGTGTGTTTATGCATACCTTGTTCTTGCTTCAATTGGATGTAAGATTCTCGCCCACCTTTCCCACCACCTTGGTCTATAGACTTTTCTGAAACAAATTTGGAAAGGGTACATTGATCTTGGGTTTTACAGTATTTGTTTTGTTCTTGTTGAACAGAACATTTATACGATAAAGGCAGAATAAATTAAGGACACTATCACTAGCAACATAAGTCATTGGATGATTTACAGGTACCTTTTTTGTTGTTCTATCAGCTTTCAAAGAGGAGCATATTTATCTTACATCAAGAGTTTGGTAAACATTAAGTCTCCTTTTAATGTGAAACAATAATTTGAACAAGTCTGCTTGGATGTCAGCCCCAACATCTGAGCTTGCTATTTGATTAAGGAATATGAGCTGCATGAATGGATTTATTAGAAATGGCAGACATGGAACTGACAGATGGCTGCCCTGAAGGTTTACAATCCTAAATCTTTTGTTTTCAAAATAGTTAGTGTGTAATGTTTATATTACAACAGACTCCTATGGATTATGTAAGTTTACGCCCTTATAATTAAGGCTACCTAAATTTCATTGAAAACTAATGACAACTGCAGAGAGTTTATACCACAAATGAAGTGTAAACCAAAATGCTAAAAGATGATATTACTGGAGAGTATGACATATCACTTTCTTGAGTAAAATATCATATATGTGAACCTAAAATAGGATATTGAAATAGATATGAAAGTTGATCATAAAATTGACGATGAAGTATTTGGAATTATTTTTCCCTGAAGGCTGCTAGAAGTTTTAAAATGTGAGTATAAATAAAAAGACTCTTTAATAAATACAGCTGTAAGTCAAGGCTTATACCTCTAGGAATATATCTTGTTTAGATATAAGTTTACATAGACTTTCAAAATAAAATTTTCCAATTCAATGTGGTCACTTTCAAAGGTGATAGAATAAGGTGAATAAGAATATGTATGAAGTTTCTAGAATAGTCCTAGAAAATATTAAGTAGCGTGTGAATCTTAGCTCTTTTATTGGAGGTATGAAAATGCACACCACTGACTTGCAAAGGTAATTTCTTTTGATTCAGCATCCACTGAAAACCAACCACAGATGAGTGTTATAACTTTATAACTACATTTCCTACTCATAATTTCCCCCTGCATCAATCTTTTTATTTTTGAGATAAGTCTTAGATGATTTTTATTATGAGCTTTTCATTTTAGAATACTTTTAGATTTGCTGAAGAGTTTGCATAAGTGCTGATCTATATACCCCACACAAATTTCCCCTACTAATAATGTCTTTATGATTTTGATATATTTATTGAAATTAATAAGTGATTCAATATATTATTTTTATACTAAAGTCCAAACTTTATTCAGATTACCTGGATTTTTGTCCATGGTCCTGTTTATATTCTATGGTGACATTCAAGATGCCAACTCATCTTTAGTCATCTTTGGGCTTCTGTTCTCCTGTTTCTCGTTTATGATGAGTCTGACAGTTTTGAAAAGTACTGGTCAGTAAAATTCTACTGTGATTTGTGTGATGTTTTCTCATTAGGAAATGCAAAATAGAGCTATGATGAGATGCTACTCCACACCTATTAGAAAGCTTAAAATCTAAACAACTGATCAACCAATGGCCAAGTGTGGTAGTACTATAATCCCAGCACTCAGAAGGCCAAGGAAGGATGAACACTGTTAGTCTGAGGCCAGCCTGGACTGCATCAGCAAATTCAAAGCCAGCCTGCACTATATAGTGAGCCCTTGCCTCAAAAAACAAGCAAACAAAAAACAATCATTGGCAAGAATACAAAGCAACAAGAACTCTCTCTCTGATATTGCTGGGGTTAATGTAGAATATTATACCCACTTAGAGAGACAATTTGGCCATTTCTTACAAAGTAAACATAGCCTAATCAAATGATCCAGTGATCATGCTCCTAGGTATTTACTCAACTGATCTGAAAACTTAAGTCCAAAACTTGACACACAAAAATTTATACAAGTTTTGTTCATAGTCATCAAAAACTGGATGAATATATACACAAAAGATATAAAATGAATGCACAAAGAACACATCAGTATGGTGGAATATTATATAGTGATGGAAAGGGTAGAGTCCATCTAAAGGTAAAGGTGAATCTCAGATGCATATTGCTGAGTAAAAAAAAATCTGAAATAGCTACATTTTGTGTGATTTCACATTATATTTCAGTCTCAAAAAAGACAAAACTATAAACATTTCTATGTTTGAAGAGAGAGTAGAGTCTAATCATGCAATTTTTGAGGCAATAAAATCATTTATGGTTTATGATCCTGTACGTAACATATCATCTGTCAAAACCCATATGATTTTAAAGTACAATGACATGTATGCAAGTTAAAGATCATTGAAGAGGTTAGGAAATCTTAGAATGGAATGCAAAGGAAGTTATTGAAAGTATATGAAATAATTTTACTGAAGGAGGTAGGGAGAAAGTTTACTGACCTAGATAACTTTGGAAATGAGTAAAGAGACTAAATGTGAAAGGAACTGAACAGAAGTAATGTATTCTAACTAATAAAAGTTTACCGGTTCAGTAATCAATATACTCGGTACACTAAGTAGAATAATTGAGTAAAGGAATGGTGAGTGGTATGAGCCACATTTTTCCCTGTAGGAGATGAGAGTTACATACAAGCAGGAAGGAAAAACTAGAATGATCCATTTGATAATGGATTAGAATTGCAGATACCATTCACTGAGTTCTCTTTTAGCTTAATACAGACAGATATGAAGGTATATGTAGGGTATGTGGAGTATAATATTTATATTCATGTGTATATATACAAATTCACATACCATGTCCATGTCTTCTTAGCTGAAGAGAATCTAGAAGCAGCAACATTGCAATTGCAATAATTGTACCCAGTACTCAGATCTTGGCTCCTAATTCCATTCTTTGAAAAGGAACCAGGAGTCCCTAGGTAATGGGTGACACTGGGGCTGAAGTAGGAAATATGCAAGATGAGCCCAGTGTGGTTTAAGAAATCATGGAATTGCTCAAAAAATGACAATGACTTCAACGAAAACCAAAACCAACAATAACATGGAAAGACAAACGGACATAAGAATCAAATTAAAGTGCTCTTAGTCACTAAAAATGAAATACTTGGAGTAAGAAAATGAAGCAAATAGATTGGATAATAGCTCAAAGCATAAAATAAATAATCTATGAATCCACAGTGACATAAGTAAATAAATAAATACATAAATGGAGAATGAATAGACAAATCTTCCATGCAAAGAATTTCAAATAATTTATGGAGATAACTGACATTCAAACAAGTAGAATGTGCTCCCCTATTCCTCAAGTGTAAGGTTCACACAATGACTGCCTTCCAAACAGTGCTGAGTGGGGAAAAGGAGAGAGAAACTTTGCAGTTCAGAAACCTGATCTTCACCACGTGCGCCAAGCAATCCTGATCAACATCATCGAGTCATGTTGATCACGGGTACCATTGATGGGATGTGACAAAAATGAACTTTTCCTGTTGAGTCTTCAAAATCTGTAATACCAGTTTAGTTGTGAGAGACATCAGAAAAGTCCAAAACTGAGGAACATTCTCTGAAATACCTGGCCACTGCATCTCAAAACTATCAAGGTCATCTCAATCAGGGAAATATGAGCAGCAGTCAACTAAGAGGAGACAAAGGCTGCATGAGTACTAGATGTCATCTGCTACTGGAGGAGCTCCTGGGCATCACATGAAGATTAGTACGAATTCTAGTTATTAAAAAAAATGTACACATGTACAATGGTACATGCGCATTGATGCCGGTCTCCATACCAGGGTCCATACATCTTTTTAAAAAATTTTTACCAGTATGTTCTCAGTGCCTAATGATTCCATTTATCTTGGAGAATTGATACATTTAAATAACATAAATAACATATTCTAAAAGGTCAGTCTTTTTTTACAACTGGGTATTATTCTTTTGTATGGATGGAAAAAATAGAAAGTATAAGGAAACACATAATTAAAGGTATCTGTTTAGACTGTTTCAATTTTTTACTAATTCTTGTTTACAGTGGTGATTACAATTATTTTTTACCCCCAAAATCTATTATATTTCTTTGGGTGTATATTGAACTCTTAGCTCTGTTCCCTGGTTTATTCTTTTGTGCACGTTACATCGTCTTGATTACTGAAGCTTCATAGTCTTGAAATTGTACGTATAATGTGAGTCTTCCAACTTGGTTCTTCTTTAATATTATATTGAATATTCTAATCCCTTTGTCTTTGCATATATATTTTAGAGTCAGTTGTTATCTACAAAATGACTTATTAGATATTATTTCTTTTCAATTGTTATAGTTGATTCTCAACAATTGCTTATGGTTGAATGACTCAAATCTACTTTCGAAAATGCCCTCACTGTGAGGATATTTACGTTCAAAGCATCTGAGCACTTACAATACTACTGTAAAACTGTATCCGTCCTCCAAAGATGTTTTCTTTAATAAACAGTATTTATTTCAATGTATAAATTTGAATATTTAAATATTTAAATCCTATTATACTTTGATAAACATATAACACAGTGCTTGTACTTCCTTCCCCGGGACTGTGGGGAGAGTTAAATCAGAGCACTGGTAAGATTTGAATATGTGTAGCAGTCAAAAAGTACATAATAAATATTACTTATTCTTATACTTAAACCATTTTCTTATTTAAAATTTTTTCATGTAAAATTTAACCTTGCATTACAGTCTGCTACAAGATTTATCAATTCTTTAACTGTTGTTTAACATCAAGTACTTTTAATACACAATATTGCATGATATAAAAAGCCCTACTGCCATATAAATGCATTTCATTTCACCTTAGGTGCATTAAACATCTGTAATGTTAAAGTTAATGGATTTTGAGGAAGTATTCAATTTTTATTAAAAGCACGACTATATAAATACATACTTTTAAATACAATAAGGTTATGAATATTGAGAATGTATATGGATTGCTCCACGTAGATGTTTGCCAATTGAACATGTTCATACTGACCAAGAGAAAGGAAGCAGACAAACTGAATGCTCATGAGTCATGAAATAATGTCGTAAGATTTCTTCTAGTGTCCTCAAGTACTGTATCTGGGAATGATTTCCCCTTTCAACATGTCAGCGTGCCTGAGGCAGGAGTCCCTCTGTGAGTACAAGATCACTGTAAGCTACTTAGTGTTTACGGCCAGCCTAGAAAACTACATAGTCACACCCCGCCTCAAATAAATAATAAATAAATTTAATGAGCTATTGATCTTTTTAAAATAGCACCAATTATAATGATCTTTCCATGAATCATTAATAAATAACGTTTACTATCTGTTGATGGGAAATTATAATGTTTAGGTAAGGTATGCGTATAATTGTAACAAGTATCTTTATTTTCAGAAGAAGGAAAGAAAAATATTCTAAGATTTAACCCGGTCAAACTACAATTTGTTTTATTAATAGGGAGATGTAAAAATATTTATAAATAAGCATATTTGTTATTATTTGATTTGAATGTTAAATTTCAGGAGGTACTCATGTTTTGTTATATTTATTAAAATTGAAATTACAGAAGTACATTCCTGTTCTTAGTATGACTGTTACAGAGAGATTCATCATCCCACATGTGTTACTCTATATAGTATCTACCATTGAAGCATGATATGGAATGAGTATTAATATTGTCCACTTATTTTATAATTATTAAAAAGTCTGACAAATCAGGCACTGTTGGACAAGTAAATGTTTTTATTTTATGAGACCCTAATTTTTCTCACTTCAAACCACTTTACTTAACAGCAGTATTTTGTCTCTTCTACTTGTTCCAGCAATCTTCTTTGTGCCAGTTATATAAGAGCAAATATGCCAAGGAGTATATATCCATGGTGGGGACAGAAATAAAGATGAGATGAAGATCCTGTGCTAGATGCAGTTGCAGAAGTCAGCAGAGAACAACTCAGGAAGCAGTGAGGGGCAGACCCTGTGTCCTCAAAGGTGTTTCAGGCAGGGAGACTGAAACCTGCAGAAAGCCCAGGCATTGGTCCAGTTAGGGGGTCAATTCCGGGCGTTCCAAGTGAAGGAACTGCGTTCTGACATTGGGCCGTGCACGGTGCAGGGGTGTGCTCTTTGAGAGGAGGAAAATTCCACCTTCACGCAAGGTATCTATATAGACTTTCCATTGTAACACAGGAAAATGAGACCTGAGGAGAGAAGAGCCGGCACTGTTGGCATAAGAGTAGATAAACAAACAGAAAAAACTAGGAGTCCAGAATTAGATCCACACTCATATGATCAACTAAATTATGGCAAGGTAATAAATAAGTTCAGTTTAAAAAGGAGAAATCTTTTAAAACCAACGGTACCAGCATAATGAGATATCCATATGGAAAAAGAATCTCAATCCTTACATTGTACACCAAAGTTGATTTGAGATGAATCATAAGCCTAAATACAAAGGCTACACACTTAAGATCTAGAAGGGAAAAAAAAGACTGTAGTCATGGGCTCGGGAAACACGAAGATTCCCCAGGATATAGAATTACTAAGCATCACAAAGGAAACTGATGAACAGGATTTTATCAAAATTAGGAAATGAACAGGCAAACCACATATTGGCTAAAATGTATAAAATACATGTGTTCCCCAAGACTTGTATTTAGGATATAAATGACTCCTAGAATCTAGTTGTAGAGAAACAAAAATGTTGGTTTTTTTAAAATGTGAAAATGAACAAAGTACTTAAACAGAAAATCTAACAAAAGAAGAATAATCAAATGAATAGTAATTGCAAGAAAAATGCTTAGTATTAACGTCATTGAATAAGTTCATAATAAAACCAAATAAATGCCACTGTGAAGAGACTAAAATGGCTAAAGTTAAAAAGACTAAGAGCAGTAAATATCTTCAGGGATGTGGAACAACTGAGATCTCACAAATTGTTCACGGAAGTGTAAAATATTATAGCCAACTTGAAAGGCATTTTACAGTTTTTACAAAGTTAAGCGTGCATGTACTCTGACTCACAAGCCCCAGCTCCTGGTATACAAAGGAGAAAGAACTTATGTCTCCAAAGGATCTTTATAAGAACCTTCACAACAGCATTATTTATACTAGTCTTAAACTGAACGAAGTCTAAATGCACATCAGGTTGAGGGTGGATAAAGCATGTGTGGACTATTCATATAACAAAATGGAAATAACTGCTAACATGCAACACAAAGAACCTTAAAATATATGCTAAGTGAAATAAACCAGATTCAAAAGTATGCATTACTGCATAGTATTCCATTTAAGTGAAGTTCTGGGAGCAAGGAAAATCACTGTTTTTGCAAAAATCAAATGAATGGTTGCCCTTTGCAGGGACATCATTTGACTAAAAAAAGACAGGAAGGAATTTTCTGGGAATGTCCATATTTTGAGTGGGTATGTATGATATGAATGTATTACTACAATGAACAATATGCTACAGATCTGACCATTTTATTTATATAAATTTCATGTCAATAAAAATCACTGGATGTTGACCAATGAGCATATTTTAAATAATTGTTTTCTCTATAAACCCTAAGACTTTTGGTCTTTGTGTTTTATATATATATATATATATATATATATATATATATATATATATATATATATATATATAATATTGACATATATCTATAAGCTACTGTATAAGTTGTAGAGTATATTTCTTATTCAATACTTTTTTTCTACCAAATTTAATCATTTAGAAGGTCCTGATCATTCCACTTACAAACACTGATTTCATTCCCTCACCTCTACCCTTACTACATTCAGCCATTATCATCCTTCAACCGGACATCACATTAATCTCCTGCCCAATATTCCTGTGCTGATCAGTTCTTTCATCCGTCTTCCTTCATGCTGAAGTCTTGAAGAGGAGAGGAAAAAAATGAATTGACCTGTGTTATACACACGTACCAATTCCCTGTGGTGAATGCGGTCCTTATGTACTGCAAATGTGTACTAATAAAAGTCAAAAAATTCTAACGTGCTTATACTATTCATTTGTTTTGAAGCTTTCCATGGTTCTGTCTATATGCCTGTGCCTCTTCAACAAATAACGGCTTTTAAAATGAAGCTGAATTGGAAGCCCCATTCAACCCAGCTATTCCCCTCCTGGGTATTTTCCCAGAAGAACTGAAAAGTTCATATCACAATGATATATGTGCACCCATGTTCATAGCTGCACAATTTGTGATAGCTAAATCCTGGATACAACCAAGATGCCCATCAACTGCAGAGTGGATGAAAAAGATGTGGCATTTTTATACAATGGAATATTACTCAACTATAAAAAAGGATGATCTTGAGGCCTTCATAGGTAAATGGAGACATCTTGAGACTATCCATATTAGTAAAATAAATAAGAATCATATTTATAAATATCATATTGTGTCTCCAGTGTAAAAAGTAAATAAGAACTACAAGTGTAATAAAACCAAAATGTGTAATTGCTATTGTAAAAAAGAGAGGAAAAGAAATTGCTCCAAGGGATATAACTGTATGTATGTTTGAGTGTGTAAAATAAATGACTGTATTGCTGAATCTTTGTTGGATCTTTGAGCAGAACTGTTTGTAGTCTGACTGTTTGAATGTTTACTATGTACCCTTTAACTTTGTAACTTGAACAACTACATCCAGGATGACAGTATGTAATTTATAAACTACTGATTTCTTAGTGGGGCTTTTTCTCATTTTCCTTTTTTTCTTTCTTTTTCTTTCTTTCTTTTAGAATCCTGTACTGTTGCTACGCTTTTTTCTGTTTTGCTTTTTTTTTTCTCTTAAAATTTTAAAAATGTATAATTGCTATTGTAAAAAAAGAGGAAATAGGAAGCGCTATTAAAGATATAGCTGCATGTATGTTTAGGTGTGTGGGACTGATAATCATATTTCTAGGTTTTTGTTGGATTGTTGAACAGATCTATTTGCACTCTCACTGCTTGAGTGTCCACTTTGTGTGCTTTAATTTTGTAACTTGAAAAACTATTTCTAAAAGAACAATATGTAATTTATCAACTAGTGATTTCTTACTGTTTATCTTCTTTTCTTGAAATTGTGTAATATTTCTATCCTTTTTCTATTTTTTTCTCTTTAAATAAAAAAATTAAAATAAAATGAAGCTGAACTTAAAATGTACTAGTGAGCATGCTTTATGTTTACAACCCAGTGTTAGCTTTTTTGTTGTGGTTGTTGTGTTCATTTCTTAAAATTCCAGGATACTTTACCAGCGAGCTATACTCTCAGCCCTTTGTAAATTTTATTGAGAAAGGATCTCCGTAGGTTGCCCAGGCTGGCCTCAAACTTTCAATTTTTCTGACTCAGCCTCCCAAGTAGCTAGAATTACAGGTGTTCACCACTGCAGCTGGCTCCTGAGATCTTTGTTACAGGTCCTGCAGGAAAGGAAGTTACCTTCCCACAAGGGAAGATAGTGGTGGATTTGTGAAGCAATTTGCCTAAAGACACACAATTAGGAAGAATGTTGTCAGGTTTTAGACCTACACCATCTGACTCTAGAGCCCATACACACATCCCCTCCACACACTGCCTCTCTTTAGTCAGACCTTGGCCCTCATTAGCCACAGTTGTCTTTAGACTCAGCCCTGGGCTCCTACCCTTCATCCACAGCCGTCTTCCCAGTGTTCTTTGATACTCCGCCTTTGTGTTTCCATGCTGCCCCCCATTTCCCCGGCTCCCTGGGGCTTTGTAGACTCCATCCACCACTCCAACTCTCACTTCCTTGAGAAAGCTTTCCGGGGCTTATCTGGATGCATTGTCACCCGCAGCTCTGCTCAGCCACATTCTTATTTGTGGTTTTGTTTTAGTATTTTAAAGAATTGTTTGTTTATTTCTCTTCCTGTATGGGGGCTTCTCCAGAACAAAGACATCCGTCCTCATCTTTGTTTTCTCCAGTTCTTAGCAGACAGTGAAGGTTCCTAATAATTGCTTCTTTACGAAATGAATGTTTTACTGGCAGACAATGTAGCATCAAAGTTTCCACTGCCTAATTTTGATCTCCCACTGTAAATTATCTGCTAGATAGTAATAAAATGGTTTAGAGTTGAACTGAAATGCTCAAAAGCCAAAAAGAGAAAAAAAGGCAGGGGTATCTTGCTTCTTAGGCTAAGCAATGTTTTGAGGTTACTCTTTAACAGCACTGTAGAATGTTGAATTTTTCAGAGCTTAAAATGATTGGCTGAGATATTAAGCAGCTTTGCCAGCTGTTCAGAAAATGGATTGCTCCCAGCATATAAATAACTACTGTTATGTCTCTATAAAATCCTAGACCTTGAATGGCATATTTGATTAGAGTGAAATGAAAAAGAAAGAATTGTTATAAACAAGAAGCTGAGATTAAAAAGATGTATTCAGTAACTACCTATGGTGGTTAAAATAGTCTTTCCATGAATGAACACAGAAATTAAATAAAAGATTTGAAATCTTAAAAGTACTAAAACAACCTTTCTGCAGCTCAATTGTACCCATGGTAATCTCTCCATTTTAGCCCCTGTCAGTGGGGTTTATTGCCAAGGAGAGGCAGTTGCATGTCAGTTTAACAATTTCTGTCCCAGTTTGATCAATATAACATCTTTATTGTCTGTTGTATGATACTTGGTAAGAGAATTTTTCTTATGTTGCTGGTAATATTAATTACTGACAAGATGTGTCAAATATGAGCAGTGTATCTTGTGAATACCCTTGTGCAGAGATAGGATCTCCCATTTCCATAAGTATTGACAGTGGGTGTCTTGTCATTGTCAATGGCACCCATTACCCTACCTGATCTCAGTCTGTTTATGTACAGATGTGACTCAATTCTGTTTATGATATTATCTTTTAGTAATGGAAATCTAACTTTCTTTATTGAAATAATACAATTAACTTACTTGAACAGACCTAGTTTAGGATAAGTGTGCTATTTAAAATGAGAGTTAATGACAAGAAAAAGAACAGTGAAAAAAAGTCTTTAAATCAGTGGCCTGTTTCCAACCAGCAAGCATTTCTTCAACATTGAACTTGTGTTCCTAGATTTACATTAGCTCCTGAAGACTTGCATAAATACACAGAGGAGAACACAGGAGTGTCTTTTCAAGAAGTCCAACAAGACATTTTAAGGAAAGGCATTAGCACTACGGAAGGATGTTGGCTAAGATCTGAAACATTTAGGAATGTCTCAGCAGGTTACAAACAGAAGGAAATTAACGCAGAATCCATTGACCTGAGCTTGAATGAGAAGTAAGAGGTATGGAGTAACAAATCCACTTAAAGTTCTGAAATTTAAGAGGAAAAGAATAGTCCCATAATAAATACCCTTAGGTTATACTGCTTTATCTTCGTGTCTTCACTATGATCAGCCACAGGTTTTCACCTGTGAACAAGAGCAGGCAGAAAACCATCTCATCTGTGTGGTTGGTTTGGAACTGACAGCAGTCAAGGAGGGAGGGGTTGAAAAGAGCCACAGGTGCTATCTACAAAGACTCTGGTCCAAGAGGCGGTGCTAGCCTCTGGCTCTTCTCAGGCCTCACAGTCTGCTGCGGGGTGAGTCAGGCAGATCTCCCCCTCTCATCGCCTCTCCCTCTCTGCGACTCTCCCTCTCCTCCTCTCTTTCCCTCCCCTACCCTCACATGGGAATGCAGGAAAGCAGGGAGAGGACCCTCAGGATAAACTAACCTTGGCCTTCCCAGACTCCAGAACTGTGAGAAATCAATTTTGGCATTTAACCCCCCAAGTTTATGGTACCTTTTTAGAGTAACTCAAGCAGCTAATACAGAGAGGCACTTATACACAAGGTAAACAAGACTCAGAGAATATAAGCATGTTGTTTCAGAATTTAGCTAAATAGTATTTCATTTTACTAAAACTCTTTTCTCTTTCCACTATACCACAATACATTAAAAATTGGATAGTTTGTCTCATTCTCATAGTAAACATTTTATTACTGAAATGGAGTATGGGAAGCTATGCTGCGGAAGTGTGTATAGTTTCACTGTGATGTTCACTCAAATCACCTAATGAATACATTTCTTAGAATATATTGCCACTGTTAATTAATGCATGACTATGTTTGTAATAATGGTTTGTCATACTTTAGGTAAACGGGTATATGCAAGCAGGAAAAGAGAAATAAAAACTTGTCTCTCATTTTCGTCTCAGCTACCTGGTGCATGTTTTCTGAATTAAGAGGTATTTCTCTTGAAAGGCAGCCAAGCTGTTAGTGTCACTCCTCAGAGCGCTGTGAGTGGGGCCTGTGACCAGTTACATCAGTGGCCACAAGTGTCTACCTCCTACTGATCAGACCTAGGTGTGGTGATTATGTCCTGTACTTTCTGTGGGCTCCAGGTAGCCAAGACTTAACTTTCATATCACTGAAAGGAAGAGGGTATAGTCCAAGGAATGTTCAGAACTAGCTTTATATCCCTAGGAAATAACTTGTTTAAATCAGAGTTGTGAGCAAAATTTCAGCTATTTTATTTTCCCAGTTAAAAAGTAAGTAGAATATAAAATAGATGGAATCGTTGTTCTTTTAGGGTTATTTCATCAGCTGTCAATAACCCTATCCTCCTTTTGGTTGGTAGCACCCTGAGCCAGCAGTCTGAGAACCGAGCTGCAGACATCCATGGGTACACATGGCAAGGATGGCAGAATAATGCCCTTTCTCTCAGGGTGCGTGGGGCCCAAACCATAGCCCTGTTCAGCAGTCCTTTAGAAAGAAAATAATTCTGCCGAATTTGCTTTATATTTTAAAGTGGAGAACAATGAACTTTATGCTCTTAGGATTTAGTTTAATGGATCTTGGATTCCATCAATAGTGTGTTATGGCAAGAAAATAGAACATTTTACAGCAAAATGGAGAGTTATTTCCAGCCTCACAGATCTGCCCTGGGAACCTATGATTATCTTTTTGCCATTTGTAGAAATGGGATTTCCTTTTTACTTCCTGTATGTACATTTTTTTTCTTCCATTGTTTCTCTCTAGTAGTTGATGTAGCCATAACCTAGAAATCTCAGTGCTTTACTTTCAGGTAGACATTTAGGTCTTCTTCAGAAAGTCAGTTCCTGGACAGATTACATGTCTCTAGGCTGCTGGCCTGGAAGTGACAACCTCATGCCTCCACAGAGGGACCACTGGGCAGAATGTGCTACATAGACATACCCCAGAATCATTGGGTAAAATGAAGTTTCTAAGGCTGATGTCACTTGGGACATTAAAAAACATCAGGGGAAATGACATTTCAGATCACTTTCTTTTCAAAGCATGAGTGCAGTTAACACAAATATGGAGGAATAAAAATTCAGAGAACAAAAAATGACAGGAAGGGATTATGAAATTAAATGTGGAGCAGTGCTCTTCACTTCTTCAATTTGCCATATAACTATGGGGATGCTGATTTCACCTTCCTTTTAGATTTGGGTTGACAGTCCCAGGTCCTGTCACCCTACATCTATCACAGGGTAACCTTGGTACCATTGGGCATTTGGAGCTGGATCATTCTTTTTATGGGATTGCCCTATACATTACAGAATTTTACCAGCATCTCTGACCTCTAGTCACGGGATGCCAGAGCATCCTACTATGACATACTTCTGCTACGATAACTAAAAGTGTCTCTAGACGTTGTCAAATATTCCTTAAAGTGCTTGTTGTCACAACAGTGGAATGGAAAGGGGACTGTCAGGTCATTTGGATGATAGAATTGACTGCATCCCCTGGAAATGGATAGAGGACTTGTTGCTAGACAGAGAAGATGTAAGGTAAGATTTTGGTATGAGAATGAGTAATAGGGTGGATTACGCAGCAATAATGAGGAATCAGCAAACTCAGCTGGAAGCTTCACTGTTGCTAATGATTTTACTTTTGACATATTGAATTAGAGATGCCATCTGTTGGGGTCACACAACAAATAGATCTTTCCAGGACAGAAATCTGAGCTGGAGATAGAAATCTAGAAGTTATTTAGGTAGTATGAGAGTAAAAAGTGAAAAAAGGGATATGAGATGTCATTTCCTCAGAGACAGTGAGCAAGGACATCTGCAAAGACCAGGAAGGCAAAAGGGAGGAGGGTTGAGAACACAGAGAGCCCCAGAGGTCCAGGATGGAAGGTGAGTCCACAAAGCAGCTGAGTCCAGGAATCAGATAGTCCAGAGAGGACTAGGAGAACCATGAGGGCTACTCATGGCACAAGACTCTTGGAGCATTTTTTGAAAGAAATATCCTCTTCTGCAATACAATAGGAATGATGGTGATGAGGAAGAAATGAACTGAGAGAAAAACTGCCATGAAATACGAAACAGATTGGCAAATTCAAAGCCTACCTTTGGTGACTTCCAGACAGAAGGAGTTGATTTTTGAAGTACAGTGTGTGCAAGTGTGCATGAGTGTGTCTGCATGTAAGCATGTATGAGTGTGTGCCAGCATGCATATGAGTGTGACACACATAAGGGAAGAACATGGTGACAGGAGAACCAGAGCCATTTCATTCTTTGTTGATCGTTGCTGTATGAGAATGAATATAAGCCCAATGTTGCCAGATTTTTCAAAAGAAATAGCTCACCTAGTTTTTTCCTTTTTAAAAAGATGTGAGATATGCTTGTTTTAAACTGTTGGCTCAATTTAAAAAAAAAAAAAAAAAACAAAAAGCAACCTTTCCCAACTAAGTAAAGCCTATCTACAGGTGGAAAACAGGCCAGGAGTCTGTACCTTGCCATACTGACACAGCTAATGGTTTCATGAAGGTTCTTTCTGAAGGGGAAGAGAGAAGATCTACCCTGGGTATTGGCAAAAGACGAATGTTGTAGGAGAAACAATGTTATGGGAAGATTATTTTTGGATAGGAGGAACCATGTACCTCTAATGTAATGTACTTATAATAGTGTGTGTCCAGATAGGAAGGGTAGCTAAAAAAATGTTGGTGTTGTAGTCAGGGGTTGCAAGGAGAACCATTACATACAGGACATGTCTCATAGTATTATTTATATTGGTCTCCCAAGGAGTCAAATACAAGAAGAGCAGGAAATCTGTCTACATATCAAGACCTAGAGAATCTATTCAAGGGTGTGGATCCCACAGCAATGTCCTGCATGAGTCCATCTGAAGATCTAGAGCCCATGACAATGCCCCCCATGAGTCCAACTGGAAGCCTGGAGTCCATGATAATGACTCATGCAAGTCCGTTTCATAGATCCGCACTGGGAAGGTCCAAAGGTCAGCTGTGAAAGATAGAAGGTCTATGCCAGTGGGATGAAGGATCTGTGCCATTAGTTGAGGGCTCTGCAATGGAGCCAAGAAGTGATGCTCAAAATAAGGACTAGAGCTTCACCAAAAAGTACCACAGCCATCCTCAGCAACAATGAAGTTCTGAGCTCCCCCGATGATGAGAACAGCTTAGTACATATCAGGAAGCCAGCATGACAAGTTTCTGCTGGAGATTAAACAGCACACATCTTCCCCTCTGGAGCCAGAAAGGGATGACCAAAGTAAGGACCAAGGCTTCCCCAAAGTGAACCACAGCCATCCTCAGCAACAAGGTCTAGAGCTCCTCTAATGATAACAGCTGAGTTCATATCAGGGGAGCCAGTATGACAGGCTTCTATAGGATGACAAGTGGCTTGAAACAACACTTAGGAGAACCTGAAATGCTGCTGCTTCCTCTCCAGGTCTCTTTGCCATGCTGGCAACAGTCCTCAGGTGGACCATCCATGCTCAGCACCACACTGATTCATTTCAACTGGTGTTTTAAGTTGACCACCAGTTACCAGTCCACTAGAGTTGGTAAACTGTACTGTGAAACACTCCCATTCAAAACGATTGGTATTTTTTGCGGAGGGATTTCTCCTGTCACTTATTAGTGTAATGTCTTCAGAGCACTGGTAAAGTATAGTGACAGTAGAACAAAGATTGATTTGCACTACTTGTTATTATATGAGTGCCACTGAAAAGTGCTAATGATTAGAATTTCTACAGTGACATTATTGACTCGACAAGTACAACTTATCTGTCCTTTGCAATATGTTTAAAGATTGTCAGATTTTTCTGCTTGTTAACTAAGTCAGAACCTAGACTTTGCCTGAGTCATTAGTGCGCAAGGAAAGAGGGAAGCAGCAATACACGAGGGTCACAGCATGGGAAGTGTTTTCGTTCTGTGTTTCCTGACATTCTGCAAATTATTTACTTTTTCTCATTTTCAGGCACAGTCTTACAAGGATATTTGTTCTGTTCAAACTCAGTAGGATAGAAAGTACAAAGAGTCTAAGTCTAGACATACAGATTACTCAGTCACTGAATGAATTTGTGATTACTGAGTTGGGACACTGTAGTCAAGCCTTTCTGTGTCCTGTCTACGGGTTTTTCCCTGATAAAATATAAGAGCTGTATCAGGATATCTGTCTTCAAGATGAGCAATGCTACCCTTTGACTGATGAGAAAACTGAAGCACAGAAAGGTCAAGAAAACTGCTCAAGGTCATACACTTCATAAGTTACACAGCTGGGGTATGATACAGTCTGACTGCAACGCTTGTGTCTTGAGGCAACTTTAGCCAAATTAAGCCCTGAACGACTTGCTTCACTGAGTTACTGGAATAAAGATCATATTTTCTCACTAAAGTAGCAGTAGGGTTTCTTTCACGCCAGCCCATGGGGACAGCTACAGTTTTCTACTTTTCTAAGAGAAATTGAAGTAACTCTTTGAACTCAGTCCTAGTGATTTCTGAGGGGGACATGCAGATCCATGTTTAAATGTTAATTATAAAGGTTGTGGCACTTTTGATTTCTTATTTTTCCTTTGCTTTTAAGCCATTTTGTTACATGGCCAGTTTTTGCTTGGGCTTAGCTATGTGTGAAATCCTAGAAAGAGAAGTCAAGTGTCCCCTCTGTTCTTTTTCCCAGGATTCTTTTCTCACACAGGTCCTGTTGATCAGGATCTATGCAACCAGAAGGGAGCCTCTAAGACTATGCAGAAATAGTCTGTCCTGTTATAAAGTCTTCAGAAAGATGCTTATCATCATGTCAGGCATAAGGTCTACTGAAAAGCATTAGTATGCTTTATTTATTTTTCTGTAGAAGCTCAACTATGTCTCTGTTTTTTGTTATAGTTGAAAGAAGCATCCAGGGTTTTATCTTTTAACTGAATCTATGTATGCATTTGAATGCAAAGATATATAAATATTTAAATATATAATATATAAGTATATTCATATGTACCCAAATGCAATCTATGTATCCCTTTAGACAGATGTTAATGAGATGATAAATATTAATACACTTTACAGGTATACAACTTTGTGAGACTCTATTTTTTTAGGCAAAAATATGTTCTTCTGCAGCCATACCACACAGACTTAACATCTGTTTTAAAACACTTTAAAACCCAGCAACTCAATGTCAATTGGATCTGGCTTTATGGTATGCTGGCTTGATTATGGCTCTCACTGGGGGAGGAGAGCTTTCTGATACCATCCAAACCTCCAGAGGACCATTCAAAGCAGCTGGTATTCTATATATTACATAATTATGAAGCACACAGTGTAGTTTAGAATACTTAAGAGGCACTAGGGGCCCACTTCTCAAAATATTTACAGCCCTTTATTCTTCTAAAAACAATAATTTGCATGCCTAAAATGATTTGTGTACCTTTGCTATGCAAATTTCCTTAGGCCCTTTTTTGTCTGGTAAACCTTACTAGGAAAATATCAGTGTTTAGTCGTGAGTAGGCCAGAGGGAGATTAGTTCGCAAAAAAAGGAAGACTTAAACATTTTCTACAAAATTTGAGTGTTCTAGGAAAAATGGGAACAATCCTTAGAAGAGGAAGTTCTGGAAAGAGACCATAGCTCAGTGGGAGAGATTGCCTTGAATTTGTGAGGCCCTGGGTTTGATGCCCAGCACCAGGGACTAGGGTGGAGGCAGAGGGTCTGAGTGAGGTTCCCTGCTCCAACAGTCTAACCCCTGAAGAGAGGTTCTGAAATAGGAGTCAGCCTTTGTGTTGAAAAGAACTTCGGGGGCTGGATTCCATTCAGTAGGCTAGCTGTGACTATTTTTTATTTAGAATAACACTAAGCAAATTGTTTCAGAGTGCCTGGCCCTACAGTGAGGCAGTAATGCAAAACCTCATGCCAAGGCTTGTGGCTGTGACCATTCCTAGGGCTCAATGAACCTGACCATGCAGTAGGGCTGCCCTGTCCTCTTACATCTTTCCAACTCTCATCCATGCAAAGGATCTCTTTGCCAGCCATTCACTCAACAAATAGCAGTTGAACCTACTATATGCTGGGTGCTATGATAGACACTGGGAATGGGAAAAAAATGTAATAATATGGCCCTTTGAAATTCTATTAAAGAGAGAAAATATGTCCAGATGCCCAAGGCAAGATTATAAATGCAGATGAAGACATATATACCTTAACAGTGTGTTCTGGGAAACATGATAATAGGAGATTTTGTCCATGTGGAAACATTATAGACACACAAACCAAGATGGCAAGTGTCAGTCACTTGACATGGTCTCTTTTGGTTTGTTGAGTTAGGATCTCAGTCTGTTGCCCCAACTGACCTGGATGCCCAGGGCACAGCCACTTACTTGCCTTCATGATGCAGTCAAAAGAAGTAGTAAACCCCAGACATATGGGGCTGCTGCCAGTGAAATGCATCAGGCTGCTTCCCTGTAAACTTTGCTGTTATAGTAAATAAAAGGAGCGCATTCTCCAGAATAACGAAAGTGTGGAACCATAAACACACAAAACAATACCAGGATCATTTATTATCACTACCAATTATTACACACTGTACATAATTGTATGTACTATGCTTTTATACACCTGGCAGTGCAGTAGGTTTGTTCACATCAGTGTTACGAAAAATATGTGAGTAATGCATTGCACTCTGACATTCTGAGGGTAAAGACATAACTAGGCCATAGTAAATTTTTAACACTGTTACAGTCCTATAGGACCTTCATTCTTGACCATAAGAATCTGAGTACAATAAGCAGCAAGTATTCATTCTACCATATGTAGCCATAATGACTGTTATGGCCTGTGTCTAGATGTCCACTCAAAGCCTTACGTGGTCATAAGGGAGGCTTTTTCTGAGGTGGCTGAATCTTGAGTGTGTGATACTAGGATTAATTCCCGGTACAGTGTTAGGGTTAAAGATGTGTGCTACCTGCCTTAAGTAGTCTGGATAAGATGGAAGGGATAGAAGGAGCTGTGGTCGTCCCTTGCTTTTGCCTACCATGGACTGTTTCTCTTCTATGATGCCTGTCTGCCAAGCCACTCTGTTTTGGAGCCAACTGGTTACAGACTGAAACCTCTCAAACTGAGATAAATAAACCTTTTCTCCTTTAGCTTTTAGTGTTGAGTATTTTGTCTCAGCAATAAGAAAAGTAATTAAGACAGTAACCAAGAAGTGCTTGCCATGCAGGTGATCCCCTGAGGCAGACAGGAAGGGACATATTCTAGAAAGGACCAGAAGTATGAATGAAATGAAAGACAGGGCAGGTGGTGAGGATGGAATGGAGAGTGACATGCTCTGACATTTTGATAGTTTAATGACTGTATCTTTCAACAGAACAGTTTTGATCTTTCCTAAGCTTTGATATTTCTTCCTAGTGGACTCCCTATATTTATTAGCCATCAGAGGTTGGTCTTTAATGTCCACAGAAAATACCAAATGGTATTATGATGGTCTTTCCATTATGGTAGAATAGGCCCCCTCCAGGTAGCAAGTGCAGGATAAATATCCTGGGTCATGTCTATTTCTACCCCCAAAAATCAAACCAGTTATAATGTCTTTAATCAGGCCTCCATCCCACCGTGAAAGAGATTATTAAAAAATGAGCATACTTTGATAGTGGTTTAAGAGTAAACATGCTCCATGTAGAATTTATGCTTAGTATGCCCCTCTTGTTTATGGGAATATGCTAATGAAAGAGTATAAGAGAGAGGAGTATGTAATGGATTAAAGTATAGATTAAAATTTATATATGTGTATATAAAAATATATATGCATCATATAAAAATTATATATATACATGCTCTTATATTGAGAGAAGAGTGTGTATATGAAATAAACAAGATACAGAAAGAAAATGTATTATATAATTTCACTTATATTCGAAGTTTTAAAAATATGTCAAATCTACAGACACAGAGAATGAAACTGCAGGGATAGAGGAAGAGGAGGAAATGGGAAGATCTCAAGATATCAAGTAGCAGGTTTGTAGGAAGAACAAGTCAAAACATCTAACGTACCACATAAGGAAGTTAGTTGATAAAATTACATGTATTAGGGATTTTGTCAAATAAGTAGACTTTAGGAGTTGTCACCACACACATATAACTATGAGAAATGATGAGTATGTTATCCCTTACTGTAGTAACAATTTTACTTCCTACCAGTATCCCATAACACAATATTTTAAAGAGATAGACAGATAGATAGATAGACAGATAGATGTATACATATCTTACATGTATATATCTGATATAAATGTCAAGCAGGTACAATAAAATTTATTTTTTTAAAAAGTGGTATTAGTATTAAATGTGTGCAGAATGTGTACTGTGTAGAAAATAATAACCATACAGGGATCCTTGTGTAATACTGTCACACACCAAAACAAAAAATAGACAAAAATATTGATAGTGTCTATTTGGTGCACAGTATCATAAAAGGCTATTATTTATTTTTATGTATTTTTTGTTTTCACAAAACTATGTATGGTGAAGCTATATTTGTTTTGAGAACAGTAAACACATGCTTTGCCCTAATAGCAAGTATATCTTGCAAATAGTAAATTATACAGAATCATCTCTCAGGACAAGGCAGTATTGATGCTATCAGCCATTCCTAGGACACAGTCCTCTCTATCCATGCCCATGCCTTGAAGATGAGGCACTTTCTATTCCACCCATCCATTCTGCATCCATAAGAGCATTTGTTGTATGTTAGTGCCAAAATACAAAAAAGAAGCCTGTCCGTGACCTCAGCGGGCTAAAGAATGTGCAAAGACAGCTTACAAGCCTTATAAAGGATATCTGAGCAGATTACAAAGTGGTTAACTGCAAAGGAAACTTTGCCTTACTCACCCCAAATTTTTTGAGTCTGAAAGTGTGTGTTCCTGACTTCTCTTATTTCACTATCATCATAATTCCATATCTTCTTGAGTGCCATGTCTATTTCTGCCATAATAGAAGCTCTTAGAGAGCCACATTATATCACCTGTATGTGTATGTGCCCCATGATGCCTTGCACATAGTTGAAATTATATATATATATATATATATATATATATATATATATATATATATCATTACAACCTAGTGTCTAATATGGTATGAGGCTATACATACAGTGATCACAAAATATGTTTCATTTCAGGTGGAACCAAACTGTTATTTTATGAATCTAACAGCTGCATAGGAAGGAAGTATTTACATCTGATCTCAGCAGAATTGGTTTATTGATCGACTCATGTTTCTTCCAGAGGCCACGTGGCAAGGAAGATGTTTCTTCATAAAATTAGTGGCCTCTGACATTCACCACAGTGTCATTTTCTTAACAACCAATCTTATCTATCAGCTAAGGTCAAACTATCTTACGCAGAAAAAAACATAGCAGTGTGGAAAGACAGGAACTTCTCTCTATTAAATCATAGTTGTATGATTTGAGAGAAGATACTACAGAGAGAGCACTTGATTGTGGAAGGCTGGATTATTGCAGTCTCCAAGGTAGCTTGACTTGGATGGGTGTCCAGGAACTGCTAGGGTAGCAGTATACACAATCTCAGCTCACAAGGCCCCCGGCCCCCGGAAGGAGTGCTATTGTTCTATTTTCACACAGCAAGAGTGACAAGAGCCAGTTGTTTGGATCTGTTTCTGTCCTTCTAGTCCCATGCAGTGGACTCTTTTACGTAATAATCTGTATGGCTGGTTCCAGTTCTCCTAATAGGGTTTTGAAACCTGTAACTGGAATAGACTAGAAAAATAGGTTGTGCATGGTGAAAAGAGGATTCTTTAAAAATGAAAAGAGATTTTTTTTTCTCAAAATTTAATTTAGTTAAAAGTGTAGCTCAGTTCCTGGAAGAAGCACCTTCTATTATCATGTTGATTGTGGTGTCTCTTGATTGTGGTTTTGATTTCATAGGCAAACACGTAAGGCAAAGCTTACCAAATTGTATACTTTAAGTCTGTGCAGTTATTATTGCTACTTAATCAAAAAAACAACAGTAGTATGCTGACTAGAAAGCTCCTGTGTACATTTCTCATGGAGAACTGTGTGAGCCAACTAGCTCAAAGGGTTGACACTGGCAAATGCTCACATCATTGCTCCAACAATCTAACATTTTTTTGAGGAACAGGAAATGTCCTAAATATGTATGTGTCCATTCTGCACCCAAGACATGTCACAATTGGCCTGGGCCTGTTGCTGGTCTGGAGAGAGACGCCATGGCATCCTGTCCTGGGTGAAGTTATGAATTCTTTTATGATCTAGAGCCCTGATTTAGCCACAGCAAAATGTTACAATTACCTGTTGCCACTATTCTAATTTGATGTTCTCAAATATTTAAAAGTCAGTCACTTACTTTTAGCTGATACCTTACATTTTTTTCTTGTTATTGACAACAAATGACACAGACAGTACTGAAGAAATAAGGCAAAAGAGAGACAGATTAAAAATTTTAAGTGTGTCTTAACAAAGGGCAATGAATTATGTGTGGATGGGTGTTAGGATTTGTGTCTAGATGTCCCCCCAAAGCCTCATGTGGCATAGAGATTTTTTGGAGGTAGTTGAATCTAGAGTGTGTGATTGATTCTCATGCAATGCAAGGATTAAGAGTGTCAGGATTAAGGGTGGGTGATTGCTGGATCAATCCACTGATTGGATTGGCACTTCCCTAATCCTGGTAGACTGGATATAACATAAGGAATTGAAAGAGGCTTGTCTTTTTCTCTCGGTTGTTGCTTTTGCTGTCTTCTGCCACCATGAACTGTTGCCCCCTGCCTTGGAACTAGCTGATTATGGATAGAAACCTTTACACACTGTGAGCTAAATAAACCTTTCCTCTGCTTTACCTTTGAGTATTGGGTGTTTTATCTTAGCAATGAGAAAAGTGACTAAGACAATGAATATCCTAACAAAAAAAAGAGATAAGTTTATAGTCACGAATTCTTGTCTTCCCTTTCCCAATATGACTCTAGACCTCAGTTTTAACTGCATTAGCCCTCAGCCCTGGATATATCTGGGGAGCCTCTTCAGTGGGACGCAAGCCAAAATTGGGTTTGGGATTTTGGTAGATGTGGATGAAAGGACCTGAGGATTAGAGACAGCTAAGGAGTGGTGGGACTTCCACTGAAGTGCATCCTGTAGTTATGGCAGAAACGTCTTCTTTTAATGCCATACATCCAGGCCCCAGGTGAGGAGAGAAAAGGAAACCAAAAAGGCTGAGTGATCAGAATATGGGGTGTGGATGGGGAATGCAGAAGAGACAGGAAGAAGGCAGCATTTCTAAAACCCATGGATATGGGATAAGGAGATAAAGGTGGGCTCAGGACACACTTAGGGTAGTTCAAAATTGCTCTGTTGCTTTCAGTGATAGAAATAAGGTAAAGAAATTTGTACTATTCTTACATTCATTGTTTCTTATCCTCCTTCTGTGGTCTAAAATGTATTTCCATTTTACTTCAAATCAGAAGCAATATTTTAAGTCCATACTTATTTTTTAAAAGTACTTATTTGACAAACTAACATCCCAATACCCAAATGTTTAAAAAGAACTTTAAAATTAAACAGTGATCTGAACATCTGAAAAGAGAAGGCACAATTATTCTTTGTAGCTTGGAGTACCCCTTTATAATTAACTTTAATCCATATTAAATGGGCTTTAAGAAACAGGCTTTCTGCACCTCAGTTCAATTTCATTTATTCATTTTAACAATTTGATGTAACTCCTGCTAATTTTTGTTAGTCTTGCACAAATGCAAATGGTAATGAGACTTTTCTGTATGTATGTGAAATTCAAAATCCACTCCTAGTCTATTAATTCTGCAAAGAAAGTTGCACAGTAGGAGTCTAGAGTAACCTGAACAAAAAGGCTTCTATTGTACAAAACCAATTTCCATGTAATCAATCTAGACGACAGAGCATTTGCTCTTGAATGATATTTGTGCAATGTCAGAGAGGCCTGAGGTGCATGCTGTGCCAGGGAATTCTATCACTTAGTAGGAGCAAAGGTTAAAGGAAAGAAATATTTCCAGCATGTCTCCACTGACATTGGGAAGCTTCGTAATAACATTGCTTTTTGGTTGCCTCAGTCACTATTTTCATTAAACTGAAGCCTGATGAAGTGAAGGTTGAGCATCTTTTAGCTGATTTACTAGAAAACATCAAGAGAATTGAGAATATACCAAAGTACTACTTTATCTGGGTTTTAGCATTTTCCTTTTCTGTGTGCTAAATTTTGTTAACGTTATAGTTACTGGATGCATTACTTCATGCCATGTGTGTAATCACAGTGTCTGGCACAGAGTAGGAACTAAATAAATTGTGCATTTTACCAGTGAATGAATGAACCAAATGTCTCCTAAGTAATATATAAAATAGTGTGACTTAACTGTACTATTCTATTCAAGAAAGCTTGTTTATTTTGATCTAAAAATTCTGGTCTCCTATAATTTTCTTATAATGCAAAGATTCACATAAAGTCTTCTCCCATGGATGTAATCTAAATCTACTTTTCATTTGAGGTGATATCTTTATATGATTACAAATAAAATGTTACAATGTAGGCAGTCAGAAGATATTACATCCTTAAGAACACTGTAGCCCAGTGAAGAATCCCAGTGTCCTATAAGAATCCCTGCCCAGCATCCTACACACATGGTTTAGCAAAAGTCTCTGAATTTTCAAAGCAGCAGCCTGATTGTCATAAAGGCTACCTGCAGGAACTCTCCTGGGATTGCCCTGGAATCAAATACAGAAGCTGAGTGCTATATTTATGAAGCAGCGCCCCACTGACATGCAAGAGATTCTGCCTTATAAATCGATACTGATACAATTCTACAAGTCTGTAATCAGTTTGAGATCATGCTCTGGTGTGTTCTACAGCAGACAAATTGCAATTTTCACTTTTAGTTTTCTAGTAAAACAGAAGATGATTAGGAAAGTTACCCTGCAGTATACGTGTTAATAGCTTTAAAAAAATAGTATTATCTTTTTGTTCATTTAGTTGCTACAAAATTGAAAGAATAGATTTTAGTTTTTTCCTCTTGGAGACTCCAATGCATTTTCTAAGTCCTCTGTACTTATGTGGATTCTCCTTCCTCTATCTCTAGACTCCATGCTCCTCCAAAGGAAATCTGTGATGCTTTATATCTGTCTCCCTAGAGCCTACCATAAAGTGTAGACATTTTTCAGAAGAAAGTAATAGAAAGTTGCTTTCAAAAGTTTAAAAAGGAAAAAAGGAAGATCTTAAGTATTAACTCCAAAACATATTTTTATATTACTGATTTAAACCTACTCTCCATCTACAAATCTGCTAAGTATGAATTTCTATGTACAAGGCTCATATGGACTAAGACCAAACCAAGCATACATGTTCAGTGCAAGCCAATTTATATAATTCATGTTGTTTGTGCTAATAGTGTTAATTTCATATGACTGCTGATGTTGTTTTGTTGAAATTAGTTTAATGCTTACAAATTTTGAAATACATATTTACAGAGTTTTCTTCCCTTGCCAGTTTGAGTCTTATATCTTTGAATCTGGTAGACTGTACTTGAATTATCTCATTGTGTAAACAGGTTACTGTTCTTAACAGTGAATATAAAAGTAAATCACCATTTACCTGATAAATTGATTAACCCACTGGAGCATATCAAAATATAACATGTATGTTAAAAATATTATAAGTGGTAAATCCTTAGTGGTAAATCCTTAGTTGAATGTTCACATCTCTTATTATTGGAGACAAAGTATATAAAGTTGGCATTGTGAACATGATATAACATGATACCAGGAAACTTTTGCAAAAGATTCTGAGTTCCCCACGATTAGCCTGCCTTGTGTGAATTCAACTCTCATGAGATTTTCTTTTTAGGACAACTCTGGATAATGTTATGAGCCTTGGGTATAAGCAGTCATTCCAATGATGCACAGTTACAGTTTTTGCTAATCCTTGCAAAATCAAAAATCATGCATCCTGTCCTCCTTGCTTAATGTTTAAGGAACATTACAGATCATGTACTTTAATTAAGTGAATTAAAACCATTAATACAGCCTCATTTAGAAAGTTATTTTTTAAAAAGTTTGGAGATTTCTTTGCATACTTCACTTATTTTTATTTATGTATGTTCTTTTTTCTCTGATTTTTATGGGAGTAATAAAGTTGCTGAATTTTTAAACACAAGTTCATGATTCTTTGGAGAATTTCTGGAAAATTCTCTAAGCATTTATTTATAATAAACTTTGGAAGATTTCTGAGCTTTCTGGTTTTTGCTCCAAGGATGTCATTTTGTTTTCCAGGAAAATTTTCCCAGGGGTTAAGAGATTTCTAAAATTAAGAATCACTGGAGTTGCTTTAACTTTTGTTATCATTATAGTTTAATTCTAATGGCTTAAAAAACAAAACACAAAATTTCAAAGCATAGTTGAAGCTCTTTAGGTTTTAAATGCCAAGAATAGAATTTCCAGTCTAATATCTGGATATTTACCTTATAGAAGATAATTGGACACCAAAAGAATTGAACATGATGCTAAATACAGATGTAAAGTGACTGCTAACCGCCATTATATCTCTCTTCTTTTCAACCACGTGCATTGCAATTACTTCTTAGTTTATTTAATTTTTAACATCTTTCAATAAAATAATACTAACAGCAACAATAACTTACTCAGAGGTAAACAACAATTCTGTAGTTCATTTTCACATACATTATCTCATTTGGTGCTCACAAAACCCCTCTATAATGAGAGTGGTCATAATTGCTGTTTGAAATGAGGGGAGAGTTTGGCCCACAGAGGATGCTCTTGGCCCAGGCATTTTAGCCCAGCAGGAATACTTAATCAATGATGCAGCTGGTCCTCAGCACCCGATGGGTTACTCAGTGCTTAGAACCTGGCTATATTCAACAAATAGGCACCTCTATGTCATCATCACTTCAAGTTGTCTTCCAGTTTTTAAATGTTGTGTCTTTAAGCTGCCACTGACATATTGTTTTGGGAAGTTGTGATGAACCAGTATCTCTTAAGAATCTAATTCTTATGCATGGAGTTTTGGAAATAAATTGATAACTGTGGTCACATTCTATAACTTTCAGTTTTCATTGTCTTTGGGAAAGCATGAGAAAAATCTATGAAATTTGGCTTAAAATTTTTAAAGGTTAAGATCAGAATTCAGTATGCAAAGGCTTATGGGTATAAAACTTAAAAAAATACTAAAATAGGAAAAATATCTTACAATAAAGGGTATATCAGGAATTGGCTAATTGAATGTTTTAAAAATGGATTATTTATAAAATTAGATTCCCAGGGTTCCTTTATGTGTTCAGCTTTCTTGGTACATTTAACACTTGATCATAGATCATTAACCACTTGATTAAATGGCTAGGGAACCAAAAGAAAAAAACTGTTAAGGTTTGGGAATCAAAGCTAATTGCAAAACAATCAAAAAGAGTGATATGCATATCTGAATTTCAAGCACAGTGGGAAAATTTTCTTTTGGATCACTATAATTTTATTTAAATTATTTTGTTAATGGCACTGTTGGCAAACTAAGATTGGTTGTTACTCAGATTGATAATATGTATCAATAGTTCATTGATTCACTCATCCAATGCTTATTCTTTGAATGTCCAGGGTATTCCAAACATTCCAAAACCAGATAGAGCATGTAATCTGTTTATTAATTTTATTTTGAAGTTTTATGAACTAAAACTGTGAAATGCTAATAGATAAGGAAGAAGTGCTTCTTTTAAAACTTACTCAAGCACTTCTGTGGGATAACATCATTGCCTGGTACGGGGTATCTTCTTATATGCTTTCTGAAATATATCACTGTAATGAATGATTATCATTTTCTGGATTATTTGTAAAAGGTAAAGGGAAAAGATTTTCTTTATTTGGTTCTTGGCATATTTATATGGATGGTTTGAGGCTGCAGAAATGGCAATTATCATAAATATCCCAACTGGCACAGTTTATTAGCATAAGCTCACATAATGTAGATGAATCAACCTGACATTTTTTTTTCCTTTAGCTGTTTGGTCACTGTAATAATTGGTTCTATTACAGGTGAGTAGTCTGCACTTAATTTGCTTTGGTAAATCTGAATGATTTAATCTCACCAGTAAATTATAAGCTGAAAATATATCTCGAAGTTTAAAAATCTCATAATTTTCATGAAGATTTCTCCAACTTATACTTTTCATGAAAGAAAGTATTCTAGTAATACTTTACATATATTTACTTATTCATATGGAGAAGCGTTACAACTCTAAATTCTGTTTATATAAGCTATCCATAGGAAGTGGCTTTAATTCATTTATTTTTACTATGATTACAACTTTTAGTTGAACAAATATTGAACTTTATTAATACCACCTGTGTATCCTGTTGAGTAATAATATGTATTGGCACATGTATTTAAGATTCTTCAGGCTTTGAACAAAATGTTGCCATGGGAACCTGATTTCATAGCCCATAGTCCTTTGCAGAGCTACACCTGCCTGGTGGTAGAGGTTTCCATGGCAACATTTTTGTTCAGGGACCATAGAATTTGAACAGACTATGCCAGGAGTCTCTTTTAAATATGTGCATTGATAGTTGTAATATTACTATAGTTAATGTGCTTATTAGAAATACAGGTGGTCCCATGGTGGGCAGCAGTATCTTTCTTGTTTGCAGGTCTCTTTGGAGTTTAGCTGTCACAATGCATTGAGATAGGAAATAAGATCAATTTTTGGTCTCTTCCAACTCGTTACACCCTCCTCTCACTTGACCTGCTTCCTAGAGTGTGATGAAGAAATCATCAATGGTCAGCATAACCAGGATGATCATTTGTGATAAAGCAAAACTCTGAGGAAGAGATGTGTAACTAATAACTGGTCCAGCTCAGCAGGCTGTCTAAAAGGGCAGCATCAATCTTGGGGGTCTCTAGTGCTACAGAATATTCTACTAATATTCCTCACATATACTTTACTCTAAAGGAGGTCATGGGCTTCCATAACAAGACATCATGAAGATGGGGTGTGAATTAGTTTTTATATTTTTGATCCACTGCCTAGACTTGTTATCCCTTAAATAACTTGCAGTGTAAAAAAGTTGACAATTCTTAAATTAAACTGACCCAAGTTCTCTCTTTGATCATCATTCATTTATGTCATGTAACATACATAAAACCAAGGCCATGCGAAGAGTGGGCTGTCTCCTATGACAGCTACTCCAGGATCATCATTGTTTGTCATTATAATTCTCTCTGCTGTTATATGCTTTCTCATCCATCAGGCCCCCGCTTAGTATGCCGGTGTGTTACTGCTGCTTGGCAGGGCTCAAAACATGCAGCAGCAGAGTTTGCAGCAGCAACAGTCTTCTCAGCATCTAAAGACACTGAATAGGGGCTGTTATTAATGCCAATCATCCTCTGCCCACAAGGATATCAAAGGAACTTTCAGAGACCACAAGGCCATTTTCAAAAGAAAACCTAATCAGATCGTCGTCCTTGATCAGGAAAAGGAATGTAGGAAGATCAGATGGATTTAAAGAATTAGAACAAGTAAATGCATTCAGAATGCATTTATGACAGATTAATTCAGAGTGCAAATAGAGATTGATCTGGCTGAGTGGAAACATAGAAGTTTGAGCTCAGGCTTCTGCCAACTTAAGGATTTGGAAAGTTAAACAAATATAAAGTGTTATGAAAGCCTTTCAGATTTGTATGGAAGGAAGGAAGGAAAGAGAGAGAGAAAGAGAGAGCTAGGAAAGAAGAAGAGAGGGAGGATAGGAGGGGAAAAGGAAGGAAGAAAAATGGATGAGAGAAGGAGAGAAGGCAAGAAGAAGGGAGATAAGGATAAATATAGACTTTTGAAATTATAAATTCAGAATAATGTCACTAAAAGGAAGGGCAAAATTATTGATGCATCTCAACAGAGGAAAGTACAATGGAGGTAGTGGAACCTGTGTGGGACGAGGAATGAGACAGTCTTGGTTTTTCCACTTACCTGTGCCTTCCCACTTACTGTTTCCTCAGCTGTCTTCCTGTAACACACTGGGCCTACACCAAGCTGCATCTAGCTTATCAACTCTGGATTTTGTGAATTCAGTGGAGAAGGCACATAAGAAATACTGTTTTTGCCTTAACTTTTGTTTGCCAAGCATCTAATAAGCTTCATCAGAAGAAAATGCTTCACGGATTGTAGAAAGTTTGGAGGTGTTGATTTCCTAAATCCTATGCACTAATGTTCCAGTCTGTACATTAATCTTCATTAATAAGTTTATAAAATGGTGGATTCTTAACCATTGTTTATATATGGTTGTCAGCATTGAGCTCATAGTCATTTTTAATCAATATTTCTTGAGTTGAATTGAAACAACTTTCATCATTGCTGGAAACAGACTGTGCAGGATCCTTTCCTAAAATGTCAGAGAAATGCTTTGCATCATAAGGAAGGCTGAGCATCCAAAATAAACATGGCCTTGCCCTGCTGAAACAGCACACCTAGGAGATTTTGTGTAGTTTTGACCATGGAACCTTAAACTCAACGGAACATGAAGGCCTCAAAGCCCACGGAAGCTGAGAAAAAGAGATAAACTAACTAGAATGTGTCTGGGACTAGGTACTTAGCCCTTCTGTATGAGGATTGAAGAAACTATGGTCAAAGTCTAAAACCCATGATGAATATGAATGAATATGAATATGATGAACTGAATTCGCTCATTTAATCTTGGACAATATTGATGGGAGAACCAACTTTCTTTGGAACTTTAGGGAGGTGAATTGAGATCCAGGGATGGACTGCTTTAAATGTGAAGCTGCTCACTAATTACTGTCAGAATCTGAATAAACTGGACTTGTAAAATTCATACCATGTGAAGCTCTGGACGATTTGTGACCTAGCAGCTATGTCTGAGAAGCGGAGGGAGTGTTATTCTGCTGCTGAGATAGACCAATGGTCTTCTAGTTCACAAACAATGAATTTAATATGTGGCATGATCCCAGTTTGTAGTTTCTGTACCTCATTGCACAATTATATGTATGAAACAAAGAAGCAAGTTTTCTCAAAAATTTTTTTTCTGAAAGTTCTTATTTTGGTAAACATCTAGCAGATGGTAATTTGGAACCATAATCATACACAGGTACACATATATGAATAGCTATGTGTATGTATATACATGAAAATATGTTTATATAATATATGTGTGTGAGCATACAGACAGATCAATATGGCAATATGGCCTAGTGGTTTATCCATGATTTCTACCTTTTTCTAGGTGGGTGAGTTGGAGGTAGGGACATTTCAGGTTAAGGCAGTGTCTTAGTTACTTTTTACTTGCCGCTGAGACAAAATAAGTTGGGAAAGAAAAGGTTTATTTCTTACAGTTTTTGGAAGTTTCACTCCATAATCAGTTGGCTCCAAGGCAGGGTGGCATGGTGGGGCCACAGTTTATGGTGGCTGCAAACAATAAGGCGGAAACCGGCAAGAGAGGGAGACAAGCCTTCTTTCAACCATTACATCACATCCTGGCTCCACACCTAGGCCGGTGGAGCACTCACACCCCCCAATCCAAGCACTAGACAATGAACCGATCACACATGCCTAACACAAAGGGATGAGGCTTGGGGGCCACTGACATAAACCATGACAGGCAGCCACATGAATTAGTTCCCAGATGTGTAAAACGGCCTGGGAGGTTTTCATTCTAAGGAGATGAAGGTAGTTCTATCTGGGCAATGGTGGGCTATTCTAGCAAGAAGAGGATGAAGAATAACAAGAGTGGAGCCCAGCATGGTGCTTCTGAGGCAGGACAATGGGCTGGAAAACTTAGCAAGATCCTGCCTAGAAAATAAAAATGTTTTTTAAAAGGGATGGCAATATAGTTTGATGCTTGAAAATAAAAAAAAGGAATAATGATGATGGTGATGTAATTAGATGCCACGTAAAGGGAGAGAGGACTTGGGTACTGAATTATAAATGTGTTCATTGGTTTATAGGTTACAGGACATCACTGAAAAGTTGTAAGCATAAGGGGACAAGGTGGACTTTGTATTTGAGCTGTTATCTGGAAGATGGATAGAAAGCAATTGTTTGTAAGAGTGATATCAACAAGATCTTGGTTTAGATGTAATTTGTTAATATGGGGAAGAAAAAATGAGGGTCTGAATAATATAATAATACTATAAAAATGGGGAATGGGAGAAGGTTACACTTGACTTTAGGGTATTTTCCTACTCTACTTTTTCCCAACAAAACCTTTCCATTTACATTTCTGTCTGATTAGGTGGAGGATGAACAACAGGTGCATTGGTGAATGTTATTTATTTGCACACCACCTGCTTCTCTTCTACCACTGAGAGCATTCTATTTAAGTCTTCCCAATTTAGGAGAAGAAAAAAATAGGAAGAAAGTCATTCTACTTCCTTATAATCAAAAAAGAAGCTGATAGGTTATGAATGAGCTGAGTTTATTGTTTTTTCACTAAGGCAGAAATTCTTGTAATTGATTTTGTCAGGAAGATCTAATTAAACCATAATAAAGACACTGAGAATAGTACAGGAAGCATATTAAATAGGCTTTTCCTAGACAAGGATTTTTCTCCTCTTTTAGCCTTTCCAATGCATATTGCTCAAAGAAATATACAATACATGAAAAAGAAAATTATTTAAGTATAAAGTTATATGCACCTTATAGACATAATAGCTTTAACTTTGGAGCATGTACAAGAAATAGAAGTTCTTGTTGAAATATAAGAAATTTCCTATTTTGATCTGGTGTGGATATAGTGTTAAAATTATCTAGATCTACCTAAAATGCCTAGCCTTTATGTAAACAAGCCACAAAAGTTGAAGAGAAATGCAAATTGTTTTAGCCTTAACAATAAAACAAAAAATGTATTATGTAATAAATACATCAAAGCTCCATATCCAATGAAAAGATACATCATACTATTAAACTGGAATGTCTTTTTCCATTTGTGCAACTACAGGACTTACTCGTTTGAAATTTTCAGTGGTAAATTTGAGTATATGAGTGTATGAATGGTGAGGAGCAGGAAAAGAGACTTCAGCACCTCAAACCTGCTCAGGTTATTAGCATTCCCTCTGTTCCTGCTTTCCTCTTTTTCTCCCAACATCACATCTTGTGGCTTAAGATGAAAAGACTTATTGGATTCTCTGTTGTCAATTGGACAAGTCCTCTCTGGGGTCCTTTCTGTCAAGATCCTCAGATTCCATTTGAATTTAAAACAGACCTGTAGCCTTGGGAAGTGTAGCTGCCCTGTGTTGTAAGAAAGAGCACGAGTTATTTTTAAAATGTCTACGAAATCTTTATTCCTCAGGCTAGTTAGGGGGAAACTGGCAGATATTTTATATTTTAATTAAAATATTTATATTTTAATATTTGTAAGCAGATGACTGTGTATAGGTGATCAGGAAAGGAATGGACTTCACTTAGGATAGTGATTATTGAATGTATATACTGTTTCCCACCAGATTTTCTTTCTTTTTTTTCTGTTTCTTTCTCTCTCTCTCTCTCTCTTCTTTCTTTCTTTCTTTCTTTCTTTCTTTCTTTCTTTCTTTCTTTTATTGAACGAAGATGTTTGAGGACTCACACACACCAGTGATATTTGGACTGTTAGAGGAAAAAAGGAAGACTCTTTTCTTTTTGAGGAACATCTGGATGCTTCTTCCTGTATTTCTAAAAAGCAAGATATTAGTCTCTTTTCAAATGAAAATCTGCAGGGAATGGTTTTATATTACTATTTTCAAAAAGTTATATTCTGTACTTTAAGACAATTACATTTTAGTAAAATCTTGAGGGTCAAAACAGTATCCTATTACTAAAATATTTTATGTTGGGTTGTGCGACATAGCAACAAAGACAAGGAAAAGAAAAGATGATTCATTTGTTAAAAAAAGAGAAGGGAGGCAGAGAGAAGACAAGATGGCCAATCAGTGAGCAACAAAATACAAAGCCTCCTGGGAGAAACAACTCATATGCCCGGATAAAATACCCTGGAGAGATCCAGACATAGGGAGATGGATCCTCTTCACACAGGAAGAAATTAAAATGTAAAACAGCTCATCAAATACTTCGGGACTACAACTGAAACAGCTAAAAATTATGGGACACAGCATTTTTATGGTAACCCACCAAGTGTGCACCAGTTTGAATCCGTGCAGGCCGGCAGAGCCACCCAAACTCATTCCCACTGCCATTCACAGGAAGCACAGCAGCACTGAAGTCAGAGGTTGGTAAGCCCAATGGAGAGCAGAGCTGGCAAAGGGACCTTCATTAATCCACAGTCAGTGCTGGGAATGAGACACCCACCCACGGGAAGAGCATGACCAAATGGGCGATATGTTGGAATCAGGCAGGAGGAGCCTGAACTGGGACTGATAGTGACTTCAGTTGATTGCTCCCTCCCCAGAGCAGATTCGTGGAATTTGCTTGGACTGGGCCGCACCCCTGGCTGGGACCCAATGAGCCATCTCAATTTGATTCCCTGTGCCTAGCACACACTAACCAGGTGAAGGCACCTGAAGTTTGGCTGGCCTGGTGGGGAGGGGCAGGCAGAAGAGGGCAGAGGTCCCTCTCCAGCATGCTTCGGAGGAACCGTGGCCAACAGGGAAGGGGGCTGGGACCTATACTGTAACCTGTGTGGAGGAAGCCAAGGCCATGACAAGAGAGAGAGGCAAGAGGAGGTCCCCAGCCCAGAACCCTGAGAGCACTGATCCAGGAGAAGGGAAAACAAGGGAGACTGAGGGTGGCAAACACACATCAGACATGGCTTCAATTGACATTAAGAGATATCTTCAGGACCTTGTGGACAAGCTCAAAACTGAAATATTAAATCAGGTAAAGCAGGATATGAGTAGAATAATAAAAGAAATGCTCTCAGGAAGCATCTCTCAGGAAGATACAGACAGAAGAAGGGAGGAACACACAAAAAAGCAGAGAAACATTTGATAAAGAATATAAAGAAAATATAGAATACATGAAGCAGATTCAAAGAGACTACCAGGAAATTAAAAACTCCATTGAAAGCTGGCAAAACTTAAAAGAAACTAAGGATAAACTATCAAAACTTGAAGACAAGTTTGCAATGTGTGATCATGAAAGGAAAGAGCTCTTAAAAATAACAAGGAAACAGGCAGTAACAATACAAAGGCTAGAAGATGACAAGAGAATCTACAATTTAAGAATAAGAAATGTGAACAAAGAAGCAGGAATACATACAGGTGAATTACAAAGGCTATTCATGGAAATAATTAAGGAAAACTTCCCAAGCATGGGAAAAGAAAATGACATTCGGTTGTATGAGGCATACAGAACTCCAGCCACCTACAACCAAGACAGAGCTACACCCAGACATATAATTATCAAGATACCAGAAATTCAATATAAAAACAGAACATTAAAAGCTGTCAGAGAAAAGAAACAGATTACCTATAAAGGTAAACCCATCAGACTTCTCAACATGGACCATCAGATCAAGAAGAGCATGGAGCGAAGTCTTCCAAGCCCTGAAAGAAAATAACCTCCATCCCAGATTGATGTGCCCTGCAAAACTGTCACTAGAAATTAATGGAGAAACAAGATGCTTCCATGACAAACACAAACTGGGGGAGTTTGTGACCACCAATCCAACCCTACAGAGAATACTGAAGGACATTCTAGAGAGAGAGAAAAAAAATACCAGGATTTTAGGAACAGTGGCAGAAAGGCCTCAATGAGTGGGGCAGGCAGTAGAATGAAGGAGAAAACTAGACAAACAAAGGCAGAAAAATAGCACAGCAGAAACAAGGCAGAGAAGGATAACTAGAAACTCTTTAACATAGATGGCCTTGATATGCTATATTGTTAATAGTGCACCAGGATTTAAAACACACATTACTCACACTACTCTGCTTTGATGTATTATATTCTGTTCCAGTCATTCTACCTGTACTAGATTTGAGGGCACAGACAGTAATCCCAAAAATAACAGGATATAGTATGGTAATCATCCTTAAATTCCTATTAACTTAATCTAAAGCTCTGTAAAACCTACACTGTTTTACCATGACTGATTGTAATCAAATCTGGTTTGTTGGATCACTGTTTTGTATTGTATTGATTTAATTTTATTCAAAGCTGTTGTAATTGATAGTATCAAGTCTGAGAGTATAGGCAACTGCATTTAATATGACAAGATCCACTAGAATATCCACTATGGTTTGATTATTACCTGCCTTTGAAGTTTTATACTGTCTACAGTGTTTTATTTTACTAATATTGTTATTTACTGCTATACTCAATTATACTGCTATATTCAATTATGCCTGATGATATAGACATTCTATTGAAGATAATAAGAAACAACACAATAAGCATTGTAGATCACCTTGTACTGTGGTTTTACACGACTTTTTGGTTTCATGTTTTTATAGGAATTTGTTTTGTTTTGCCTTACTATGTTTTGTTTTTCCCTCTAATACAGAAAGTATAGAAATATATGCAGAGATTCATGCATGCATAGCTGTTTACACTCTCACTGTTTGACTAACTACTTTTTATGCTTTAATTTTGTAACAAGCAACTCTAAGAGGGCAATATGTAATTTATTAACTAGTGATTTCTTATTATCTTTTTTTTAAGTCTGTATTACCTCTACCCTTTACATGCTTTTGTTTCTCTTTAAATAAAATTTTTAAAAAGAGAAGGGAACAATAGCTGTAATAATTGCTAATAAATACATGTAGGATTTATAAAATTATTTTAGATATAAAAGTAAAATTAGTTTTCTTGTATCATTTTTATTCTCTTTCTAACAGTTTTCTTTTTAAACTTAATATTTACTGAATTTTATTTTAAGATATAAGAGATAGGAGTGAATAGCCATACTTACATTTCCTTGTATGGTTTGTCTGAGCTGATAATTGTCTCTTTCTGTTGATGGAGCTGTACATAAAAAGGTAGATTTCCCTGTCTTTTCATATATACTTAACTTCAATTGATTTTCCTGACAAAAATGCATTTAGCAGAATTCCTCCAATGTTTTGCAACATAAAACTGTCCCTGCAGTAGTCTCCTGATGGCCTGCCACATTCATCATCTCTGTTCTTTGCAGCTCCTATTCGCTGCACGCTGCCCGTCTGCTTCAATGACTCTTTCCTCCTCTCTGGCTAAGTCCTGCCACATCCCAGACTAAATCCCTCAGCTCTCTTACCACTTCTTCTAAATACATTTTAATTAGCCTTCTCTTTTTTCGTTCTGGACATATATATGGTAACATTCATCACAGTGAATTTGTACTTGTAATGACATGCCTCTCCTTATTTACAAAAACTTTGTTTTAATTTTTGCTTATATTCTTTTTTTGAGTCCCTTCTTTCCTTTTTCCCTTCCCCTCTCTTGTTCCTCTTCTCACTTGAACATTTTCTTCCCATTTCCCAATATCTACTATACATTTTGGTCCTTATTTATACTTTTGGTTTCTCACACCAGAGATAATGCAATATTCAAATATGTGTCCAATTTATTTCACTTAAAGAGTATGATTTCAAGGTGCATTCATTTAGCTAGAAATGTCTCAAGTTTATCTTTTATGGCAGAGTACTATGCTACTGTATAAAAGTAAAAAACACATCTTCTTTTTCCATTCATCGGTTGATGGGCATCTGGGCCATGTCCAAGATTTAGCTATTACAAATCATGCTGCTATTACAAGAGTGTGTATATATCATTGTAGTGTGATGCATTTAAGTTTTTTGGGAATATATAAAAAAGGGGAGTGGCTGGGTTGAATGAAATCTCTAGTTATAGTTTTTTGAGGAAGCTCCACACTAATTTCCACAGTAGTTGTACTGGTCTATACTTCCACCAACAGTGGAGAAAGTTCCTTTATTCTCACAGCCCCAACCCACCAGAATTTATTACTGCTTGATGATAGCCATTTTTTTTTCCTGGAGGGACATCCCTTATTCTCACCATACAGATTTAATTCAATCCCAATCAAAATACTAATAGCATGTTCCACAGAATTAAAGAAAACAATCCTAAAATTTTTTTCGAACCAGAAAAACCTAGAATAGCAAAAATAATTCTGGAAAGCAAAGGCAAGAGAGGAGATATCACAATCCCTGACTTGAAATTATATTACAAAGCTACTGTGTTTTTTTAAAAAGTATGTTAGTGGCATAATAATAATAATAATCAGACCCAAGGATCAATGGAACAGATTAGAAGATTCAGAAACAACTTCAAACATATTCAGCCACCTTATCCTTAACAAAGGACCCAAACACCTTCACTAGAGGATAGACAGCCTCTTTAATAAATGGTGTGGAAAAACTGGCTTTCTGCATGGCAAAGATTAAGGCTAGACCCATATCTTTTACCTCACACTAAATCAAAGTGGACCTAAATATTAAGACAGAAACACTAAATCTGCTAGAATATAGACTAAGTAGTACTCTTGGAGATATTGATGTAGGCAAAGATTTTATGAACAAAATTCTGATCAACAGGAAATATCACAAAGAATCAACAAGTGGGATCTCATTTTGGAGTGAAAAGAAAACCCACAGTGTGCAGAAAATAATCTGCCAGCTGTTCATTAGTCAAAGAATTAACATCTAGAATATATAAAGAACTGGAACAAAATCAACCCCCCCAAATTTAAAGATACAGTCCAAAAATGAGCATCTAAACTGAACAGACACTTCAGATGAAGAAGTAGAAATGGCAAATAAATATATGAAAAATTGTTTAACATCATTGGTCATTTGAGAGATACAAATTAATCTTCTGAATAATTCATCACTTTGCTACCTAATCACATCAATATATGCTACTACCTCCTCTGAACTATAATTTTCTGTGGCCAGGAATATATTCTTGTATCATTTGTATGTTTCAATACACCTTTAGCACTCAAAGTTAACTGAAAGCTCCCAAATCCTAACCCATAAAATATTTCCTCCAAAATACAAGGAAACCTGATGGTAACACAAGAAACTATGGCTAAGCTCTAGTTATGATATTTTTATTCTCAGAAGATATGCTCTCCAATTTTTAGTGTTAGGACATTCTTTTTAGGAATAAAGTAATAATTATTTTAAATCACAGAATTGTTATTATTAATTTGCCTAATAAGAGAACAATTCAATGCCAGCCCTTCAAATCTTTTGAAATTGAAATCATTATTGAAAACCACAGGTTCACAATCTATCCCATCAGGCCCTGGCAGTTGTTTCTGGGACCTACACCTTCCTATCACTCATGGATCACTCAGTCATTTGCATTGTTCTCTATCCTTTTATACCTTTTTCTTTATCTGCAGCTAATTTGTAGGATTGCCTCAATTTATACCTGCTTTGTGATGCTGAGTTTTAATTAAAATGTTGACAGCAAATCTCAAAAGCATGCTTCTTACACAATGAAATATTCAGAATAATTCCAAAGTTGTAAAGCTAAAAGAAATCATGGATTTAGGAAGATTAATTTTTATTAAATGAATTATGACTACATGTTTTAGAGAGTAAAAACAGCAACAACTATGATAAAGACTATCCATCACAGTATGACTTCTGGAAAAGTATCAAAATCATATCAATTTTACAAGCCTTATGTGGTATAATATTAAAAACTTAGAGATCAGTTTAACAAAATCAGCATCATTTGCTAGTAAATTCTGTAATATTAAACCTGTTGTTCCAATCCATAGTTTTTTTTCCTCCTTATTAGGCTTCTAAAGTTGTATTTTTTTCCTATGGGTATAAACATAATTTAGCATGAGTTTTAAAATCAAGGAATATGTTTATGCTTTCTTCAAATTGTATCTAGCTATCAGTCCCATTTTTACAAATATCCTTGGTCCATGGAACATATTTTCTGCTGAACACTGTGAAATTTAATTCAGAAGTGCTTTATTGATGCTTCGTTTTTGTGACCTTTCCAGTCCTGTGTTGGTGACATATTGGTCCTCTGTCTCCAGTGCTTTGAGAATCTAATAGATAGTATGGAATGGGTCAGATAATGAAAGTCCCTGGTACATTAACTTTCAATTTCATGAATGTCTGAATATTGCAGAGAAGATGAATAGCAAGACTTCCTTTGCTTTTACATTTTAACATTTATAAGCTAGTTAAATTTGCCTTGTATTACCAGCAGCTGAGTCCTACTCTACAATATTAACATACACATTTATATTTTTGAGCAGTAGCGTAAGAGTTTAAAATAATTTATGAGCCACAGAGCAGGCAATTTACAAATGCATATTGCTAAAAGAGATGAATAAATAGGGATTTCGTTTCCTGTGAGTTATAGTATATGAAGTATACATTGAACAGGCTTCTAAATTCCTCTTTGTTTTACTGACATAAGAGGAAAGTTGGGTGCGCAGTGAGTCATACAACTGATCTATCGATAGGTAGTTACAATCATCCCCAAAAGCAGTGTCATTGTTTTGAAGAAGCATTCATCTTCTCTGGAGAGATTATAGCAAGTGTGGTTGTTTGAGAGAATCTGTGGAAACAGACTAATCTTTGGGTCAAGACTCAAAATTACCAGAGCGATAAGGAATACTAGAACCTAGAGGAGGAAGGGACGAGAAGGTACAGAGCTGCTAAATTGCTGGGGTTTGGACCCTTAGCAGCAGACTCATTTGTGTTCTCTCAGGTTATCTTCTAAGTGTTGCATTGTATACTTTCACCCTATTCCATCCTCACCGCTGCATTTATAGTGTCCATTTTTATGAAATATGACCAGAATTAGGCAACACGGGATGGCCTTCATGATTGTGCTTGATATTCCGGCTGTATTTAAAGACTCGTGATTTGCCCTGCTAGGAAAACTGTTCTAAGAGCTGAGATTCTGCCCTCAAGAAGAAACATAGTCACTGATTTGCCTTACGGGGAAACCTGGATGAAAACTGCCTAACCTGTATTTCTTAAATATGTAGTTAAACATAGATGGTATATGTTGTTCTATTTTGACACGGGAATGAAAAATGAGTCGTGGAAGTCTGTGGAAGTGTGGAAAACTCTTCTGTTTGGATCACTTTCATCATTTGGTTTCTTAGAGAAGCTGTTAGGCTCCAGGCTGCAAGTGCAGACTCTCCCATAGTGACATCTTCCTCTCATCCACTAGCTCTGTTTTTATTTCACTGAAACAATTTTTAAGTAAAGATTTTCTCCAGCTCATCTTGCTTCACCCCAGTCCAGCTCTAGGTATGGACACAGCGATCCATCTCTGCCTTCACCCTCTTCAGATTCACCAGGTGACCTCAGTGATTTGTTACGGGGGGTGATACAGCAGACACTTGATGTATGCCTTTGCATTTTCCTACTGTGCTATTGCTGCATCTGGCTACTCCCAGATTCCTTCCTAATCTCCTCCACTTTTCTGCACTCTGCTCTGCTTCCCAGATCTGACCCAGCAGCTCTGCCTCCTACAGGGTTGTCCCATGAAAGGGCACTCTAAAGGGGGCTTCAGAGAGAGGATAGAGCTGGCAAACTCCCTGACACCAGCCTCAGGCAGCATCTACATAAGGAGCTGCATCTCCTCCTTGACTCCTGCACTTCTACTAGGTCCTTGAAGCCTCCAGATTGTGCTGCATAGGCAAGGCCTCTGGCCTTGTTACCATTTGCTATAGTTTGAATGTTCATGGCCCCCTGAAGGTCCACACACTTAAGGCTTTGTCCCCAGGGTGACGATACTGGGAGGTGATAGAACACTTATGAGATGGGGTCTTGTGGGATCCTTAGGTCACTGGGAATCTGCCTTCAAGGAGACCATGGGACTTTGATCTCCTCTGTTTTTGTTTCCTGGCTTGTGATATAATCATTTTGCTCCACTCTGTGCTCTAGTTAGGATCTGCAACCCTTGTCAGAGGCACAAGACAAGGGGCCACCAGAATTTTGCCTGGGACTTCCAGAACTTATGACCCAAAATAAACACTTTCCCTTCATAATTCCCTCAGGTATTTCAGTATAGGCACAGAAAGGTGACCAACACCCACTTCCAACCTCTGTCCCTCCCTCCTAAAGGTAAAGAGGAGCTTCCTGCTATGCTTATCTGTCAGTTACCTGCCTGTCCTTGTTAAGTTTCTCAGCTCTTCTTTACCTGTGTAAGCAAGTCTTGGCTTGACAATTACTCTTTTTAAATACAAAGAGTAGTTTCTGTTTCCTTGCTTGGAGCCTTGTATACTCACTCACCATGACTGCTTCATATACTTTCTTCCCCAAGCAGAATAAATTCACAATTTCTCATTAGTCTAATCCCCTCTGCCACAGAACACTATCTTATTTCCTGGAGAGTACAGTATGTCCAGTTTTTAATAAGTTAGTACACAGATTTTAAAAGTTTACCATCTCAAACTTTTCCTGTCTGATGCAAACAGCCAGAAATTATGTATACATCTGAACTTTTAGAGTTCTTTGTACTTATATTAGGAAAAATGCCAATCTACTTTAAATCAACTATTTAAAATCACAATATCCAAACTCTGTTAGGTTATAAAATCTTTAATATCAGTCACTATTTCTTTTCCATCTCCTTCCCATGACCCTAGCAAAATATCATACACGTGTGAAGTGCTGTATATGTATGTCAAATGAGTGAATGATAAATGCTTTTAAATCGAAAATGGAGTATGTATGACAGTGCTCCTTTGTTAATAATGGCATTGTTGATAGTTGCTAGAAAGAATCAAGAAATTAAGAGAGAAAGAAAGATTGAAATAGGCTTGTAATTTATTTTCCTAATAAACTTCAGAGAATTGGACCATATGTGAAAAACACATGACACAAACAATACACTGATAGACAAGTTGACAGTTTTAATATGTTCATCCCAGAGATAGTTTCCTATTTCACTTACCAAGAGTATTAATTCAGTATTTTCTTACATTCTTGTGTTCATTTCCTAAGATATAAGAGTGATCTCTTTGCTGTTGGTAGTCTACCTAGTATTCACTCCCTCTAACTTCTAAGTACCTCCATTCAAAAGCTCCTGCCTTCTAGGATAAGACAATAGTCTCCTTGGTTAGGGAGTAGAAATGTACTAGTCTAAACCTGTCAGGAAAGCTCTATTCTTCTTACCTTGGTGATTGGTTCAGTTAATCCAGGCATAAGCCAATTGGCTCATAGGATTCCTTTTGTCAATCTGGACAGAAATTAGTTTCAGAAAGGGCAAATGACCTAATTCATGTCTGTAAAATGTAAGAGCTAAAATACATTGGCCTCTGAGGAAGGTTCTAAAGCACATCATTCTGGCCCCTGTTTGACTTTTTGGCATGTAGCTATGACACTTAGAACTGCCACAACTACTGTAGCCTCTATAATGAAAGTCAGCCTTAGGAAAAAGCTGATTCTATGGAAAACAGAGCAGAAATATAGGAAACCATTGGCTCCTTGGCACCATGACTGAGGAGCAGACTCAAAATTATGCCTACTTCTAGTCTTTCCTGTTTTATAAGCCAGTCTTTTAAGACAGCTTTTTTTTTCTGTTAAACATATTTTAAAGTATTTCTATGACAGTACTATGCTCTGCTTATAGATTCATGCTCTGAACAGGAGGTAAATCAGACTGTCAGCTGTGGACTCAAAGGACCGCACTGCCAGGCCTCTGAGTGAAGGACCATTCTCCTTTCTTCCCTGTCTCCCAGTCACTGCCTTAAGATGTTCACAGTATGATGGTTCATGCATACTACAGGGTATTTAATCCTCAAAATATGTGTAGTGTTAAAGAAGCTTGTTTGTCCAGTGCTTATCTTACTCAATAGACCAGAAAAGAATTTAGGATCCTTAAGAACAAAGGAACTTGGAGGGGAAATTGGAATGGCTGGAAGTCTTATACCAATGCACTTTGAAAAAAGTGTGGAATAGGAGAGTTTAAGCCCAGGAAACTATTTATAAAAACATGTGTGAACTTCCCATTGAGGTGCTCTGACTGACATCATAAAATAAAAATATAGAGTGGATGATTGGAAAATGGATAAGAACCTGGAGGCAGAATATATCATGGTTAGGACTTAGTGCATGGGCCCTAGAATCAGACAGACTTTTGTGTTCTATCCCTAATTTTATCTCTGGTCTAGGCTTTCCCATCTATAAAACTGGGAAATAATATTCACCTGATGTTGTAAGAATTTATAGAGAATATGAATGTCCATAGATTATTGCCTAACATAGTCTGCTCCTCCTGTTACTGTTACTATTGTCTGTAGTGTTATCACTGAGCAATAATTATCAATTCTCAACCTTTTGGCCCTCAATGCCATTTTCCTAAGTTCAGTTAACCTGACCCTACAAGAATGGGGCTTCCTCAGCCTTAGATTTGTGTATCTCTGAGTTGACATATTCCAGAAATAAATGATAGAGTGTTGAGATTTGTATAGAACCAGGATTGTAGAGTAAAGTTTATTAAGCTAGGACTTGTGGGTCACTGTGCTACAGTGGCAATATGATCTAGGCCAATGAGGCTATAGAAGACTAAGCATATGCAAGAGTCAAGGAAACAACCAAGCACTCTGGCTCAAGGTCAAGGTCATCATGGAGCTTGGAATAAATCACACTGTTGGGTACTTATCTCTAACATTTTTAGGAAGATGAAAACATTTAAATGAATTTCTGGACTAGTTGAAATGTTACAAGCTCTGAGATTCCACTGGCAATTCCCCCAATTGTGCATCTTCCACTTATGAGCTCTCTCCCACCTTGCCCTCATGTCTACTCTACCAATTATCTGGTGATCTGTTGCATTTGAATGTTCACATGTGTGCCCTCCAACTCCCCGGCATGAACTTCTGATTAGGTCACATCTTAGTCTTAACGTTTCATGGACTCAACAGCTGCACTTAGGATTTACATGAATGAAGGTATGTCCAAGGATTCTAAGTGGACAGAGACCTGTTTCTGCCAGATCAGAATTTAAGAGGCATTCACGCCCCTAAATAAATCCTCAAAAGAATTTTAAGTTTCCAAATTTGTCATCTGCATGTAGAGAATTACATAGCTGAATCAATTTAATGACTTATTAATTCTTAAAAGGTAAACTTGAAAGTCTAAGAAACAAGGATAGGGAGAAGTACACAAAGTGCCCATTCTGTATCCAAACGCACTTGGCCAACATTATTTCATTTGATCTTCACAATAATCAAATAAGGGAAATAATAAAGCCTGTTTTAACTGAGGAAACTGAAGCTCAGAAATACTCAGTAACTGCCGGCCTGGGCCCAGCGGGGGGGCGGGGGGGGGGCGGGGAGCGGGAGCCTGAGCTGTGGCAGCGCCAGGAGCAGAAGTGGCAGCCCCGGGACGCGGAGCAGCTGCGGCAGCTGCGGCGCCTGGAGCACTTTTATGAGAAGCCTCCTCCCAGGCTGATCAAGGAAGATGAGAGCAAGCCAGAAGACTGCATCCCCAACATGCCAGGCAATGAGCGTGCCTGGGAGTTCCGGCACACGCACCCAGGAGAGGACTTTGGATGCCACTGGGAAAGGAGGTCAAAGTGATGCAGTGTTGGCGTTGCAAGCGGTATGGTCACCGGACAGGTGACAAAGAATGCCCATTCTTTATCAAAGGCAACCAAAAGTTGGAACAGTTCAGAGTGTCTTTATGAGTTTACATTGATGGGACTCTTAAAAAATGAATAGACAGGATTGCAAGATGGCCGACTGAGTGGCGGCACGATAAGAGCCTCTCTGAGGAAAATAAAATAAAAACAACTCAGACACTGGAATCTGGCAACATGGAGAAAGCCAGACAAAAGGAGAGGAATTCTCACGACCCAGAAAGAAACTGAGGAAAAAGAAAAAGAAAAAAGAAAGAAGAAAAAGAAGCATGGACAGAGGGCTGGAGCTGGGCAAGCCCCGATCGCTGTACCGGCACGACTTAAAGTCAGGTGACTCACGATCGAGCTGAGGTCCTGGCCCTGCCAAGAGCAGGGGTTGATGAGCAACAGACCCTGGGGGAGGGTCTGCGGCAGGAACTGGAAACAGCCAGTCAAGCTGCGTGAACTTTGGTGAGTGATGGGAACTGGATTCCCCAGATCGGGAGGACTGGCTGGGTGACATTTTGGAGTTGGGCAGGGCCGGCTCGAATCAAAACCAGAGGCAGTGTCCGCTGCTGACTTTTAGTCCAAAGCAGATTGGTGGGATCTGCTCGGGCAGGGCCACGCCCCTGGTTGAAACCCAATAGCCAGAGACAAGGCTTTTCTGGGCCAGTGGCATCCCCAGGAAACACACAAACTTGTTGAAGCATAAACTGGTTGACTGGCATAGGGGGAGGATCCAGCTCTTAGCGTGCAACTGGCAGATCCACAGCGGGCTGTGGGGGGTACTTCCCTAGCAAGTGCACTGCAGAAAAACTGTAAGCAATAGGAAAGGCCCAGAGACCTCCACCACCCACCCATCTGAAGGGGGCAGAAAACATGACAAGACAGAGAAAGAACAAAAGGTCCTCAACTGCAGAACCAGGGAAAGTGAGTCCCACAGAGGTAAATGCAGAGGAGGTTGACAGCAGCAAACCTGTAATGTCAGAGACAGCCTCATTGGAAATAAAGAAATACATCCGTGACCTCATTGTCGAATTTAAATCTGAAATTCTAACTCAGGTGAAGCAAGATATAAGAAGATTAATAAAAGAAGTCCTGCGTAATCCTCAAGTAGGCACAAATGAAAGAATAGAGGGACCCAGAGAAAGGAGAAAAGCCTTTGATGAACAATATAAACAAAACCTAGAATATATGAAACAGATCCAAAGAAATTATCAGGAAATTAAAAGCTCCATTGAAACCTGGCAAAACCTTTTAACAGAAACTAAAGACAAACTTTCAAAACTTGAAGATAGATTTGCAAAGTATGATCATGAAAGGAAGGATCTCTTAAAAATAACAAGGAACCAGGAAGCAACAATACAAAGGCTAGAAGATGACAAGAGGATTTATAACCTAAGAATAAAATATGTGAATGAA